>JAQGCX010000165.1:0-23521 GCA_034700205.1 Plectus parietinus
ATACTTGCTTGGTAGTGTGTGCTCAAACAATTTATACACCAAATGTGCACTTATCCGGGTTCGACTGTATCTGCGTGTTAAACTCGCATTACTTGAAATGGACTGAGGAATCTGCGTACTAAATTTCCGTATTATGTTCAACAAGGGCAGAATCAACCTTCACCTCGTCAATGGTACAGTATCACACCGAGCTCATGTATGGGAAAGAAATCGTCACTATCTTACAATCATATGTACACGCTAACAACAGGAAATGACACAATCTACGGAGAACGTAAAAGCCATTTCAATGCACTTATTTCTGTACAGCAACTTGCACACGACCCGGCACCCTTCGCTCCATCGCACAATAACTTCTCGCAAACACATTTCAATGTGTCTATTTGATATCCAAGAGCATGACAACTAAATCACGTTCATGCTATGATCACTACCACATAGGGTCAGTATTTCGACTTCCAGAAATGGTAAGGTGCCCGTATACTTCGAATAACACGTGTTATTCGAAGTATACGGGCACCTTAAGCGACATCCAGAAATTGCGACCACGTCACAAGTCTCAAGAAGCCAGGCGCGATTTGAAGTGATCTCTAACACTGTTCATGCAGGCAGCAGCACACCAGGTCGTCACACAAACCCAACAAAGTAGCACAGCATTACACTCACAGATGATCACAAAGTTTCTCTAAGTACATTTCAAGGGCACGCGAACGAAAGCGAACCGCTTCGGAAATAGTTAAAACTCGGAAACATTACCATCCATTCTTGCGGCAAATACACAAAAGCTCACAATACATATCGACAAAATGCTTCGACTCTTATGACATTCATGCAATCGCTCATACAGGGAAACACTGCAGCTTAAGTCGTCTACATAGTGATACAGAAACCTTCACCGGGGTTGTCAGAGAACTCCGCCTTTGATTACTGTAGCGGTATCGGAAAAATACTAATCATTGGTCAAAAAACGACACACTGAACCGTGCACAAATTAGGCTCTTCGTTTTTGTTATGCATTCTTGGTGAGTCCGGCGTAACTATAGAGCTGATGACGTCATCAGTCGCATAGTTACGCCGAACTCACGCAGAATGCATAAGAAAAATGAAGTAGGTAATTCGAATGAAGAACAGAATAGAATACAGCTCCGCAATCGTTAGTAATGATATCTGTGCACGATAGATGTATCAAGCAAATGCCAACTAAGAAATCAAGCCAAGGCAGGGAGCATATATTCGTGAATCTCTGCACCCGAAAAACGAACCAGAAAAAGTCGTCGGAAAAGCAAAATGCGGCACAAATAGACAGAGGAATAGCAATCTACAATGACAAACCCATAGAAAACAACCAGATGCACTGCATACAAGAAGTACAATATCCTCATATGTGCCTGGCCAACAAGCAAGATGGTTTTATGAGAGCAGATAGTTGATCAAAACATTAAGTCAGAAAAACATCGCCAATCGAAGCAGTTCATCTTCTGCAAGACATTTCCATGCGCGCGATTTGCAAATTCAAGCAGCAAATCATCGGCCGAAAACGAAGAAGTAGCACATGGGAAGATGAAAGAAATACAAAGAGCAGAAAAGTTTCGCATGTAAAACAAACAATTATAATTAAAATCCACAAGCAATTCGATTGATGCTCGGGGACGAAATAGACCTTTTCTATTGAGACGTTGAGGAGAATGAACTCCATTTTCAATATAGGACAGACAGATGTAGGCCGTGCTGAGATGTTCAGGCCAGGTTGTTGCGCTCGTCGCCGTAACGCCAAGCGAGCGCGTTGCGCGAATGTTCGGCGTTGTTGTTGAAGACGAGCACTCCATTAGCCGGGTTGATCGACTGCCCGCGTCCACCGTACGCCGTCGAAGGTTCGCCGTTGAAGAACCCGTTCGGGCCGGTCGGTGAGTTCAGGTCTGTCTGGTCGTATGCCAGATCGCTCGCCGATCGCTCATAGTCGAACAAGTCGTCGTAGGATGGAGATGTCAAACCTGAATAACAAATCATTGTCAATCAATCAAATCATCTTACAAAAATCCTTAGGAAATTCAAATTTGTAGCAGTTTACCGGCATCCCTTACAAACCAAGTATAGTCAACATTTTGTATCATCGTAATTTCTACGAGAATTAACCAGAATTAGGCTCTTCACACAACTGAGTTTGAACCAAAAAACTCATCATTTACGGTACTTTGATATTGGGCGCTTTGGTACCTAGTTGGTACCTAGTGCTATGGGCGTTTTGGACATGTCGATCACCTTCAAAAAGTCAAATTCCGGTAACTATGAAAGCGAACGAGTATTGCCCATACATTGGACCGCACACGGAAATGTCCAAAACGCCGATAGCACTAGGTACCAAAGCGCCCAATATCAAAGTACCGTACATGATGGGGTCTCGAAACGGTTACTGAGTTTTTTGGTCAAACTCAGTTGTTGGAAGTGCCCGTGAAGAGCCTAATTCTTTGTGTGATTATTAGCTGAATGAGGGATTTAATTGCAGAGCAATCGTCAAACTGGCCCGCAAAGCGGTGGACCTATCGCTGGTGGGTCATTTGACGACATTGAGCGAGACCGTGGAACTCGACCGCTTTTTGAAACCGTTATGGAAGACACTACTCAGTAGAGCCATCGTGGTCGATGATGATACGCGTCAAGTCTGCGCCGACCTGCTGGCGTCGACTATTTCTGATTTGAAGTTAACATCAACTCAGGCAACCACATTCTTCAGGTGACCAAACGCATTAACTGGTCTTTGCCTTGTAATAATCTTTTACATTTCAGACTATTTATGGAGACACAGAGTGGTGGTGCAGAGGACAATATTCCGGACGTTCTGAAGAAGGCGGTGCGAGCCGCTTGTCTGAGGTATGGAAATGTTCCCTTTACTTTAAAATCGAATTGTATGCATTGCATTGTGAAATTTTTTCGAGCAGACAATTAATCTCTCTAAACAGACAAGTGTGATTTGTTCTGAGAACGTTTATTTTGCTTACATTTGAAATGCTCTGTCGTAAGGCATACTTATAACTGAACGGTTAACGATCAAGAATGAAGTGTTCTTTTTGGTTTATAGATTAGTTTGTTGTTTTGCAGGCACGCTGCTGCGTTTGACGTAGTGCTCACTGAGTGGCAAGTACAAGACATAGGTGCAGTTGCTGCTGTCATTGCTCGCTGCTCTATTGCGCTGCACGAAATCGCTATGACTGACGTTGACGTTGAGACCGCTACGGAAAAGAAGAAACGTCGACGACGCAATAGCAGTTTGCGACAATCTGAATCCGAAAACATTCATGAAACGTCGCTGCCCAAAGTGAGCGATTATTTATAGTCAAAACAGATATATAGTCTAAATTTGGCCATCGGTAAAGAAGAAAATGGGGGTTTGGTCTCGAAACGAAAATCATGACAAATTAAATGATTTTGTCTCAGGCTCTCATCATTGACGCAAATTTGAGCTAGCTGAAGTGTAAAACATAAACTCACTGAATCCCACAACGATAGTGTGGGTTTATGAATTTCTTTCCCTGACAGGTTACGGTGTCACCTTCCCGTTTCTCTTTACCCAGTAATATATAAAACTCCTGAGTCCAGACCGGGGCGTGGTTTACTTGGCATTGCAGCATATAAATCAATACGCTATGTTTTGTGTTGCCTGATCAGGCCGGCACATATCTTTTGTGTTAGGTACCGTAGTTTTTTACCCGGTCTGGTCGCTGAATTTCCGACTGTACAAAATTTTGACAATATTGTTTAATTCGTGTTTATTAATTTAGCCGCCTGACCACTACAAAGTGATGGAAACGACAGCAAAGCCGGTATTTCAAGGGGATCCATTCGCGTCGTTCCGCAGTGCGATTGCTTCGGGTGACACTGAGAAGGCAATGTTAGCCATCGAGCACGTGACGGCCGCTAATTATTTGAAAAAAGCGCCAGAGACACAAGAAGAGTTCATCACAGCTGCCATCCAGTTGTGCCTCAAGAAATCCACTACCGTTCCAGTTATGAGCACGATTCGCAGTGTTCTGTCGGAAGTATTGTTCATTTTGAGTTCTCTCTATTTTGCAATCTTATTCTGGTCGTTTTTAGCTTCCAATTGCGAACGAACTGCTGTGCGATCTGCTGACGAAGAAGGAGCTCGGCTCGCCGGGAAAGAAAAAACGCAGGTCGATTGCGCCGAATCCTCCGCCGGTCGGCGAAGACGTCGATGAAACTGATGCGCAATACTGGGCGCGATTGAGCTTGGTGTTGGAGGCGGTGCACACCAACAAGACCATCACCGCGTCCGCGCGACTTATCGCTCTTCTATTTACCATCGTCAATGAGTTGTCTTTTCTTTTTCATACTATCCACAGTGATTATTATGGTTGATTGCAGTGCATTGATTCTGGAAGAAACAGATGCGTTGGGCAACTACGAGTACGTCGCTCAATTGGCACTGTCGTTGCTGGCCAAGTTGATCACAAATCCGGGTACGATCGCCACCTTGCGCGAATGTATGTCATCGCGGATTGTTGCAGGGAAAGTGCACATCGCCAAGAAGGACCTGAACATCGATTTGATCGTAAAATGCATTCGAACTGCGCGCAGTCAACGCACATTGCAAGAGTCCCTTCGATTGCTTACTGGCGTCACCAAAATTGCACAGGTTTGTTACCAATGCGAACTAAATCGTCTCATACAAGCATAGGTGTCCTTGGGGGGGGTCAGAAATTTGAAAAAAAAAATTCGAAAAAATTAGAATTTTTTGAATTTTCATCCAAAAATACCGTAATTTTGCCTAATTTGCATATGCATATTTACGACCCCCCTCGAAATTTGGACCCTAGTATTTGCGAGCTCTCCCCCAACCTCGGATCCCAAGGACACCTATGCATATAAACTCGTGCTATTTTCTTCAGGACGCGGTTCTTGCTCATGTCATGTCAGTGTTCACCTTCATGGGGTCGGGGGTATTTCGCAAAGACGACGCGTTCACCTTCGCCATCGTGCACGAGACGCTCGACGCTCTGCTCAGCGCACTCGTAGCCGTAAGCCCCCCCCCTTTGTCCTTTTTTTCACTGATCGCGATTCGCTTTAGTCGCCCGACGTTTCCACGCACGGCGGCAAGTTGATCGAGGTGTACCGCGTGTTCGCCGCCAGTCTTCAAGACATCCCCGACCACCGCCGTCTGAGCGTCATGGTGCGCGTGGTCCAGGCGTCGGAGCACAAGGACGCGAAGACGCACCCGCACTTGTGGCTGCTCATCGCCGTGCTGCTCGAGCACTACTGCGCCAACTGGCAGCGCGCCGAAAGCGAAAAATCCAAGAACGTCGTGCAGCCCACCGAAGAGTTCGCGCTCAGTGTCTGCGCGCAGTTTTCTGCCGTCGATCAGCTCATCTGTGCGCAAGAATTGCTGCACTATATTCATTCTCTCGGGTCGGACAAAGGTCAGCGAATTAATAGAGCTATGCACAAATTACGTAACCCTTTTGGGTAGGGCTGTAACGGAGACGGGGAAAGTCAAAAGTCGGGGACGGGGATCTCCGCGGGGATGGGGACGGGGATCTCCGCGGGGATGGGGACGGGGATCCCCGCGGGGATGGGGACGGGGATCCCCGCGGGGATGGGGATCAAGTACTAGAAAGTCGGGGATGGGGATCCCCGTGGGGACGGGGAATTCCCCATGCCGTTACCTCCCTACTTTTGAGGGGGTTGAGAGGGTCGTTACGCGTGACGTCATAGTGACATCATCGTAACCAAATCAATCGATAATTGTATTCTACAACGTTAGCGTAACTAAGGGAGGGGGGTAAAAAAGGCCAAAAATAGGGTTACGTAATTTGTGTACAGCCCCAATGTGCGCTCTCAAGTTGTGTTTGACGGTCGCTTTGCAGCGAAAGACGATGAGATTAGCACTGGTCTGCAACCGTTCGATCGATCGACGCATTCAGTGAAGAAATTGAGACACTTTCGTTTCGTCGTGTTGGGATGGGTGTCATCGTTTCTTTCGCAGACCGACTTGATAGAAAAGGTTTGTGTGCGATGTGATGGTTTCTGCGACGGACACATTTTTTGCAGTTGGCAGCGATGAGCACGCAAGATTTATCTGCCAGTGTGAGCGGAGTGGGTGAGAAGTTGTTTTCGGTGGCGATGCAGCTGGAACAGATGTTCGCCGACCTGGCCGACACGCAGACGGTCGCCGCCGACAAGAAGTACTGGCGTGCGATGGCCGTTCGTGGCGATGCCGTGCTCAAGAAGGTATACTAAAAAACTTTGCGTCGAGACCTAGTGTCCCGCGCTTCAGCGTTGCGGTATATAAATCGATAGTACTATGTTTTGTGTTGTCCGATCAGTCCCGAAAAAATCAATACCTATGTTTTCTGTTAGTTACAGTACTTTTCCGCCCGGTCTGGTCGCCGTGTTCTCGATATTACTATTGGCGCGTGGAAAACCAGCGGACTTGCAAAATACCCTATATTTCTGTCCTATCACGGTAGCGCGAAAATTACGGGTTTTAGCGGGAAGACAAATATTGCGTAATGGACAAAATTTTGACACGACGTCAACTCATGAACTTATACAGTCGAAAACTCGGCGACCAGGCGGGGCAGTAAACTACGGTATCAAACCCAAAACATACGTTTTTTATAACCTGATCATGCAGCACAAATCATAGTACTATCGATTTATATGCTGCAATGCTGAAGCAAAAGACTGGTCGCCGAGTTTCCGACAGTATTATCGCTCGTTTGTTCCGTAGCGATTAGCGAAAATTTGAAATGGTTTGTGGGACACCCCCCTCCCCGACTGGACGCCGACGTTTTCATAGTATCGTTCGCATCTCAAGTGTAAGAAATTGCGCGATTCGTTTATGTAACACATGGGTTTTCGTGCGACATTCTTAGTTCTTCCCGAGCTTATTCAACTTTTATACTACCAACTGCTTTAACGCTGATGATGTATTTAGGACAGTTTATTCCTCCATTAAAAAGTAAGTAGCGGCAGTACTTGGACAGATAAGTAAGCATGAAGCGGTATTACGGCCAGTCGGGCAAGAGGAAAGACACAAACAACTCTATTGACTGACCACGATATAATGCAACGGGCCCTTTTATGACGGCCAAAATTGAGCGGGGCGACGGCATGACATCCATGAAACAATACAGAGCAGATCGATAGAAATTTCACTCAAACAAATACAATACGAAGTTGACATTCTTTCTCTTTTCTGTTCTTCCAATTCATGACCTGTTACATTTAGTTGCGATCGCTGTTGCCGGTGGAAGTGAGTCTGAATCTGATTGCTGGTCTTCTGCGTTCCGACTTGATCAAAGTGAAGCAAAGTGCAGTGGACTTGCTGAACACGAAGCTGCTTCAACAGCCGACCCCCTTCACTCGCGCTCATATTCCATTGCTGGCTGACGTGGCGAAGATCCTGTGCCGATGGTTGGTAGTGGGGAGTGCGAACGATGCCGAGGAACTAATCGCATTGCGCCAAATGGCGGCGTACAGTCTCAAGCTGTTCGCACGCGTCATCGGCAAATACGATCAGGCGTGCGTATCCGATGCCTTCGACAAATGTGTCACCATGGTGAGTAAACCGCCCGCTTTTGTTCTTCTATTGCTCATGCTAATTTCCTTCCAAAGATCGCTATTTTTACTTGCATAAATGAAAAGTGCGTGCACTTTCAGATTCACGCTTGGAAGAAGTTGAACCAGCTGCTATTGGGGAATGTGCTGTTGTGCGCCGCGGAGTTGGTGGCGTGTCTCGAGACGAAGGCCGTGGTCAAAGTTCCCACGCTCATGCCGGCCATCTTGGCCATACTCGACGACGACTGCATTCGACAGTGCGCAATTAACCTAATTCGTTTATAGTCAAAAAATTTTGAACGGTTAACTGGAAATCGATCGAACACCCCTCAATTGAATCAAAATCCAGGATTTATTGTATTGAATATCATTATTTCGTATGATTTTAAATACATTTCTAATAAGCGTCCACAATGACATTTAGTCACTATTGCGCATCTAAAATTCTGGGGTTACGGTGTTTTTTACAGTACGCTCTTTGCCGTCAAAGTAATATGAGTATATATTTCCGCCAAAAAAATCGAATCGTTTTCAGGAACGAATTGCTATTGGTCAGTGCGGTGACGTGCATGCAACGCATTGTGGAAGCACTGAGCGACTTTCTCACGCCGTATTTGAAGCAGATGCTGGTGGCAGTGTCTCGTTTCTCTGTCAAATACGTCGTCAATGACGGGGACATTGTTGACCGGACAACTCAGCACGGTGTGATAGTGCACCGACTGTCGCAAATGAGCAAACGATTGGCGTCTATTGACGACCGCGTTCTTCTCCGTCCTCTCAAAGACGCGCACGACGCGCTCCTCGACGAAGGCGTACGCATTCTTTTGTTGCACACTTCACATCGATTGTGTGCTGAGGATCGTGTTGCAGAAACCATTGACCAAGTTGTTCACCTTGTTTGCTGCACACATCGAAGCCATAGAGCAGAAGCAACTCAATGAACACTTGTCCGCCATGACAACAATCTTCTTCCAGATGTTCACGCTTCGTTCGCGATTCAGCAATGTATAGTCAATTTTTCCAACTGTTTACCGGAAATTCATCCAACACCCCTCAATTCAATGTCGCACGCTATCAAAATCCAAAATTTATTGAATTGAGTATCATTATTTCGTATGATTTCAATCCATTTCTAGTATATGTACCACAACGACATTTAGTCACTATTGCACATCTTTAAAAAATTCTGGGTTACGGTGCTTTTTACAGTACTCTCTTAACGGTCAAAGAAATTAAGAGTATAAGGTTTTGCATAAATAATTGCTTGCAATGATGTGGATTATTGCAGGAGCCGTTAGCGGCGGTGAATGCATTGGAGGAGTCGTTGATCGGAGCGTTCGCCAAGTTGGCGTGTCGATTATCTGAGAACGCCTTCCGTCCGCTCATGTTCCAACTGGCCGAATGGGTCGAATCCGGTTTGCGCGACCAAGCCACTGTTGAAGAACGGGACCGCGTCATCATCGGTTTCCGGCTGTGCAACAAGTCAGTCAAATTTATTCGTCCGATTGTTTGCATTGGTTTTTAGATTGGCTGACGACCTGGGCCCGTTGTTTGCTCTATTTGCTGGCCAGTTTTTTGCCATGATTCCTGATGTGCTGCGCCGATGCAATGCCAACAAAGCCGGTAAATTTGATGGTGCCGAACGATTTGTTTGACAATGCAAATTATACAGAGAAGAAGATTCGTTTGTTCGGCCTGAAGGGCGACGATAAGCACGACTACTTGATCGGATTGGTGTTCGACTTGGCAAGGAAGTGCACAGTGCATCAACGCTTCCTCACCAAAGAGCGCTTCGACTCGCTCGTTGAGCCGATCGCTGATGAAGTATAGTCAAAATTTTGCGAATGCTTAACCACTAATTGATGCAATTGAATTTCGCGCCTGCTCAAAATCCAGAATTCATTTAATGGAGTATCAATACTTTGTATGATTAATATCCATTTCAAGTAATGATCCCGCAACGATATTTAATCGTTAGTGCAGATCTGTCATTCTGGGTTTACGGTGCTTTCTGAAGTAGAGTCTTTCCCCAGTATAAAATATTGATTATATAACATGATATACTGTAATACACTGCGTTTTTTCAACAGGTTGACAACACAAAGACGAGCGACTATTTGTCGAGAATGGAGCTGCGTGTGGCGCCGTGCGTCAACAAGTTGGCCACTACGGTGAACGACGACACGGCCTGGAAGTCGTTGAACACGGCCGTGCTGCTCAAGACGCGCAGTCCGCGCTGGAAGGTGCGCAAAGGTGCGCTGATTGTCGTCGGCGCACTCTACGCCGCCCTGGGCGAAGCTGTCGCTCCCCTCATGCCCGAAACCGTTCCTTTCTTGTCCGAATTATTCGAAGGTATTCTACTTATTCCCTTTATTTTTTCACACAATATGTTCTTCCTTTCAGATGAAAACGAAAACGTAGAAGCAGAGTGTCAGAAAGTAGTGAAGGCCCTGGAAAAAGTGTTGGGCGAAGGAATGCAGCAGTTCTTCTAGACGATTGCCTGTTGTTGTTGTTAGGTTTCTACTTGTTGTTGGTTGTTTTTGTTGCGCATCAGAAGAAACAGAAGCTATCAAGAATCTGTCAGAAATTCTCAAAGCATTGGGCACATGGAAATCATTTTGAGATAGAACGGCGATTGGTGGGCCAGAAAGCGCACTTGCACTATTTTGTTACGGTGTCAGATAGTCGGTCGGTGCGAACGATGTACAAGGAGATAGAAGAGTGCGTCTGCTTCCTCACGGCATTTATGTATGGGCGAATTCCACGTCGTCGAGTCGATCTCTTTGCCGAACACCTAGGCAACCTGCTCGTGCGCGCCACCCAACGGTCGCTGTCCAACGGTCCGTGCTATAGTCGGAAACTCGGCCACCAGACCGGGCAGTAAACTACGGTATCCAACACAAAACATACGTATTGATTTTTTCCAACCTGATCAGGCAACAAAATAAAACAGTAATGTCGATTTATATGTTGCAATGCTGGTCGCCGAGTTTCCGACAGTACACTGTACTGTGCTTTGCAGGGGAGTTGGTGCTGGAACTGAACGTGCGAGGTCGGATGGCGACGACGATCGTCGAGTCGGCGCGAGCGATGGCGATGGACGTGCGCGAGTTGGCGTCGTTGCTGCCGCGGGGGCTGACGCTGCGATTGACCGCGGGCGCAGTGTCGTACTCTGTGGGCGACGGGCCGTCGGTGGCCGTGTACCGCGAGGGCGGGTCTTTGCTGCTCAATCCGACCACGGCACTCGAACCATCTTCGACGCGTCCGCCGCTGCGACTGCTGCATGCCGGCGACCGCGACAACACGCGCATCTTTCAGCTGGCGACGACGCCTACAGGCGGCCCGTTGCTGGTGGCGCCCGGCGACTTCGCGCGCACGCGCTTCGGCTCGAGTCGTCCCAAGAGCATCGTGAACATCCCGCGCCGTTTCCTGGCGATCAAGACCCCGTCGTCGTCGGTGCTGTCGCCCGCGGGTCTCTTGCGTACGCCGTTATTGCACCCCACCGCCCACTACGGACTCTCCGTCTAGTACTCCCTTTCTCACCGATTCCTTAGCCATTGCACTCATCTCATTGTCATACGCACCATCTCTTTGCCACTCATTGTATTACTGCGCTGTGCGTCCGAATCGGCGGGATTCGGAGTAAAGAGGCTGTCAAGATTGGTGTTCCCATGCAGCGACCCCGGGCGGCCGGTTTGCCCCGTCGATGGCGGTCAATGGCGTCAACGACGCTTTACATCCTAAGCGCTAACGGTGGTTTTTGCAATGGACTGGGCGATATTAATGGCGGCAGTTGCAGCGGAGTGCTGTTTGCTCTGTGGGTCGCTATTTCACTGTGGTCTGTCGTCGCAACGCGATCCCCGGTCTCTCATCCGCTGATTTCGTCGTTCAGCGGCTCAACTGCTCGCGCAAACACACCGACGCCCCATTGGGATCAGTTTTTATATCGATCGAACGAACGTTTGTCTCCGCGCGACGGTAAGAAGACTCTCTGGTATAACGCATCAACTACAGCACCGTTCACTGACATCACCTCGAGAAAGAAGACGACGGAGAATGAGAAAGCAAACGATATGAACAGCTCGTGCAACAGCTGACATCTTTTCTGCGCACGCCAACAATTAGAGCACATACCACAGGAAACGAACACAAACTGATATAAACCCAGTATGTAATCATGGAACACCGTCGTCCCAGCTCTGCTTCTCAAATTACAATGACGGTGTAGCTTTGCAATCATCACGTGGTACACGATTGAAAAATACACGGCTATTAGTGGCGGACAGCTATGTGGCCACAATATGTATACAGCAGCAGAATGAAAATGGCAAAGATGAAAAGAAAATCATTGCGCTGACGGCACATCGGCTGTGAACGAACAAAATACTACTGGACACGTAGGCTGGGTTGTCAGACCATGAGCTGGTTGTAACTAAAAAACACTACGAGAGAACGAACGGAAACGACCGGAGAAGCGCAACACATCGATCAGAGTGACAAATGATGTAGCGACTCTCTGGGAAAGTGGCTACCCACCTCACCAACTTCTATCTATCCACTCACAACCCGTGCCTCCCCTGTCGCCAGTCGGACGCCACGGCCACCAAAAAACCAACATAAGCAAAGAGCGCAAAACTGCAGTCCATCAATCAATCCGACAGAGGTAATAGTAATACGTGCTGGCCCCGCGCCGGGACGAGCGGGGAGAAGCATGGACGTACTGAAAACTTTGGTCGGCTAGGTTTCGCTAGCAAATATGTATTTGATACGATAAAAAGCGTTGGAAAGTCAAGTACCTATCCAGCTAGCTACAATGAGCGGGCGTTCCATACATAAACCAACAAAGGGACACAGAGGTTGCGTCAGAGCGTCGTATCAAGAGCCGACGCCAGACTGACTGAGACTACACAAGCGACATAGCCGAAGAGCGCCGCCGGAATTCCCAGAAGACCCATTGATGATGCAGATGAGAGTTACACAGGTTAGTAGATTGATGAGCTCAGACCTTGCTCTTGGGCTGGCCTTGGGTATATTGCTTGTTTTGCCGGCGCTCCTTGGCCGCGGCACGTCGGCGAAGAATGACGATCAGCACCACAGCCAAGATGATCAAAATCACCACAACGGCGACGATAATTGCGATTGTCGTCGTGTTCAGCAGAGAGTCTTTCGGCCCCGCCTCCGGCTTCTCGTCTGGCTTCTCCTCCGGTTTCTTCTCCGGTTTCTTCTCCGGCTTCTCCTCCGGCTTCTCCTCCGGCTCCTCCTCCGACTTATCCTCCGTTGGCTTGGGTGGTGGCGCCGGCTTGGTGGCCGGGTCGGGAACGATCACGTCCTTGTCTTTGCCGATAGTCGGCGGCGGTCGGGGCGGTGGCGTGGCCTTGCGAACGGTCGTGGTGGGAGGAGTGTCGTCGGTGATGGGCTCATCGCCGGACCCTTCGTCGTCGTTGTCCTCGTCGTCCACGGCGAACGACGAGGGTTTGCGCACGTCGGCGCTGCCTTCCACACCTTCTGCGATCTCCTCCTCGTCAATCGACTGCGCCCGCACGGCGGAGACGGCGATGACGGCCAAAACAGCCAGGAAGATTGTCCACCGGCGCATCCCTGCGATTGTGGTGGTCGGATTGGCGCTGGGTGACGACGGACAGAGCGGCTAGCCGGTCCGCTTCGAAGCGCTAATGGCTGCTGCAACGGTGAGAGATGAAAGCTGAGCCTTGCGGTGTTCGCGAGACAGAACGCGCTGGAAGAGCAACCGGGGGACGCCGTTGGAAGAGAGCTATGAGCGGGCGCGGTATGGGCGTCTATTGACACGATCGACGGACCGAACTGACTGGGCATCGAAGGCGCGACGGGACGCCGCTTGGACGGTCGAGGACGCCTGTTTGACTTAGCCGACATCGCGGCGCGACTGGAGGACCGGGGGACGGGCGGAGAGAGAGAGACGGCTGAATGAATGCGGGGAAGCGCTGACTTTGGTCGCCGCTCGACGACCACCACACCGCCGCCCCCGGCCGACCTGCGCGCTCGCCGCCGTCTCACTCAGCTTGCTTATTCAGCGGCGGCAAATTGCGGGACGCGCCGGCGCCATCGCGGGTACCGCTGCCGGACCACTCGGTGCCACCGATGACTGGCCCCGGGGCGACAAGCAGAGCATGAGCAGAAGGCGCAACGGACAGGGCATTGTGCGGCCAAGTTGGTCACACTACAGCGCGCAAACAGGCAGTCAGCATCCGCGCGGACGCGGCCCAAGCATGGCGTATCACGCGCGCGCAAGTACTGATGTGTTGACTGTTGCGAGGGGCGCCGAACTGATAAGACTGGCTCCTCTCGACCAAATGCGGCCGACCAACCGATCGTCCCCGCCGCGCTCTCGGGTAGACCCGAGCTCGGGCAGTGAGCGGCCGACAGCCGTTTTTCGCGGTTTTTCCAATCGAACGCGGCCAGTGTTTCTGGGCGACGCGAACCACCTAGGTAAAACAGCACATCGTAAGCGGCCGCGTACGGGGCGTTGGGAGTGGGCTGCGGAAGTAGCAGATGTCTCACCGGTCCTTCAACCCCGCGCCGTCGCTCTATCACTGCCTTATCGATGACGGCACCACCGGTCGGCGCGTATGAATCGCATTTCTTATGCCCGCGCAGTGCGCGCCGTTAACCGGTCGGGCTGCTGGCTGCATTGCCCTCGCCGTCGTCTCGACAAAATCATCACTCTACGGAGTGCGGCACGACCAGTCTGGTTTCCATGCCGTATAGATACCGCAAGTGACGCCGAGAATTTACAGCGAACATGTCGGTGCGAGTGTTTTGCGGAGTGCATCACATGGATGGTGATAGGCGTCGATCACGGCGGCGCCTAATCGTTGTTGTCGACCGAAACGAGCGAGGACTACACCTCCTCCTACGGCCCTTTCGTCACTGCGTTGGCGGCACAATGAACGCACAAAGTAAAACAACAGCTACAGCACAGACGCACGCAAAGTTTGTTCCCCATAATCGAATGGTCCAAGCGGCCGCCACTGATTGTTTGGCACAGGCCAGTTGAGTCCGTCCGGGCTTCGGCTGCATCAGTCTGCTGCATTCGCATCGCTCTGCCTGCTTTTTCAGCAGCTGCCTACCGCTTTTTTGCGCGTCTGCCTGCCCAGTGGTCGTTGGCGATTGTTGAACGGCTAAGCGCACCTTTTTCCGCCCGACGACTCTTCTTCTGTTTTCGCCGCGATTCGTACCTATCACTATAGTCATAATTTCTATGAGAGTTAACCGGATTTTCAAGACGCACCGTACACCGAGAGTGTATGCCACCAATTTTGTTGCGTCACCATTACCGGAAATGGTTGTTTCCTGCTTTCTATCATAGTAATAATTGATACTTAATGATATTTTAGCAGCGAAATTAGTTTTTTCCATGAACAGCATTCTTTCTGTTTGAATGACATTCAATTCTGGTTAACTCTCGTAGAAATAACGAGTATGCAGTCAAAATTTGGCCATCGGTAAAGAAGAAAACTGGGTTTTGGTGTTGAAACGTAAAACAGGGACAACTGAAATGATTTTGTCTTAGGCGCTCATCATTGTCGCAAACTTGTGTTCGCTGAGTATCGCTGAGGTGTAAAACAAAAGCTCACTGAATCCCGCAAAGATGGTGCGAGTTTATGATTTTCTTTCCCTCACAGATTACTGTGTTACCTTCTTTCCCAGTACGAATGTTGACTATAACTGAATGAACGAACCGTAGTTCATGGGTCTCGATACACATTGTTCACTTCCGATAGCAGTTTTGCAGCAGCAAAATCTGCACCAATTATCGGGTTATTGTCAAAATTTGGCCATCGGTAACGAAGAAAACTGCGGTTTGGTCTTGAAAGGAAAATTAGGACAAATGAAATGATTTTGTCTCTGACACAAATTTGTGCTCGCTGAGTATCGCTGAGGTGTAAAACAAAAACTCACTGAATCTTGCAACGATAGTGTGGGTTAATGATTTTCTTTGCCTGACAGGTTACGGTGTAACCTTTTCGTTTCTCTTTATCCAGTACAAATGTTGACTATATACATGCACGGGGTCGAGATGATGACCGTCTCGTTCTGCTAACTGCGATCGAGTATGACTAAGCCGTCGAGAACGGTTGACGGCTGCTCGGAGATATCGGACGCCTTCGGCTGACTGGGTGCGCTCGTCGCGCATAGATAAAACGATATTGTCTAAGGGGAGGGACGATTGGTCGCTAATAACGAGTTCCGATGAGTCGCAGTCGGCGTAAATCGATGCCCCTCGACGCGGGTTCATTGAGTCGTCGTTTCGCATTTCCCATTCGGAAAGATTCCATTTTCAACGGTGTCTGCTAGCGGACACCCTTGAACAGCCTCCGTGCACCCGGACACGATCGGACGCGGAGCAGTCGCCGACCCCCGGCCTGGTCGTCCGGACGCGGGCCGCAGGTGTTCCCCAATCATCGAGATTGTTTTCCGACACCCAGACAAAGCCACCGACCAGGGCGCATGGGAGGAGCGTACGGTAGATTGCGCTAGGATCCTCCGCCACACCAGCGTCAACGGAATCGCCCGCGGCTCCCGGGAAGCGGCGCCGTCGACAGCCGACACGGAACGCCGTGTCGCACGGTGTTGCGGCGTGTGCCTGTGGTCGTTGCGATTCGGCGGCCTTGGCCCATTTCTCCAGCTAATCGTATTAGTGGTCGAGAATGAATTTCGCTGTTGCCGAGAGACGGGGCGTGCGAAGTGCGTCTAGAATTCGCCGCACACCAAACAGCTGCTGCGCTCCGTGTTCATGCTTACTTTGCGTCCTCCGACTGTCAAGCTTTGCGCTATTTTAGTAGCTGACCGAGCGGAAGCGGCGTCGGCTTCCTGGCCCCTACTTTTCGCGTGCCCTTACTCAGAATCGCCTCCTGAAACATTAACAAGTCGTGCAATGGATGGCGCTGGAGGCAGCGGATCGTCGCCCGCCATTTTCGATTGCCGCAAATCGACTGAATAATTGAGCCGATCGACGCTCGCGTGAGCGGCGACTGTCGCCGCTTCGAGAGGCCGCCAAGCGGACTTTGTCTTTGCGAGTACGGCTCGGAGGCGGTGGTTGGTGGGATACGCGCGCGCTAAGTGCAGGTCGTAGACGGCGACGGCGACGGCGACGGGAGGTCGTTCGTTGGGTACCGATTGCAAGTGGGAGGCTTCGACGAGAAAACAGGCTTCCGACGGTCGCAAGCAACGTCCAACCTAATGAGGCGAATTGGAGAGAAACAACTCTCGTTCCGTACCAAATGAGGCCCGCCGTCGGGTAGCGCGGTAGCGCTGTTTCACCGCAGGGCCCAGTCGTCATCTGCGCGTGTCTGTGATTTGCGCCGGAGACGCGGACAAGGTGCGTCAGTCCGTCTAGCTAAATCGGCTTACTCTGACATCTCGGAATCCGCCCTCCTGCCGGCAGTCCTCGAGCCGCCCCTTCGACTCGCGTTCCTGGTCGAGCAGGTGGCCTTCTGACATCCGTCGCCCACCACCGTTTAGTCCGGAAAGCCATGGCTCGCTTTCTACTCACACTCTTCAGAATACATGACATCGTCGTCAACAGCACTAACAAAACGTTCGTCATGAGCATCGCCCAGAACACTTCGAGCAATGAGAGCGATCTGGAGCTGCTCACTACCAGGACGACTGCCGAACTGGTGCTCGGAACACTCACTTACATCGTCATTATATTCATGTGAGTGTTACTTTATTTTACCTTTTACAAAACAGTTATCAATCAGCAGCTTTTCAGGACGATATGTGGTAACATTCTTGTGGTTATGGCCGTATTCAACTACCGTCCGCTTAAAAAGGTGCAGAACTACTTTTTGGTATCGCTGGCGGCATCAGACATCTGCGTGGCGACGTTGGTGATGCCATTGCACGTGGTCAAGTTCTTGGCCGGCGGGCGCTGGTTGCTCGGCGTGACCATCTGCCAAATGTTCACTACGTTGGACATTCTGTGTTGCACAGCGTCCATTCTGAACCTTTGCGCTATCGCGATCGACCGCTATTGGGCGATTCACAATCCAATCGACTACGCGCAGAAACGCACGCTTCGGCTCGTGTGCATCATGATCTTCGCCGTCTGGATCGTCAGCGCGCTCATCTCCATTCCACCGCTGATTGGTTGGAACGACTGGTCCAGTCGCAAATTGATGGAACGCTGCGAACTGACGACGGAACGGGCGTTCGTCGTCTTCAGCGCGAGCGGGTCGTTTTTTCTTCCGCTGGCGATCATGACGATAGTCTACGTGAAGATCTTCATCGCGGCGCGGCAGCGAATTCGGACGAACCGCGGTCGGAGTGCGCTGGTTCGGATCAACAAAATGACGGACCGTCCGCCGGCGGTGCCGCAGTCCAACGGAGGGCCGCGAGGGCACATTTTGCTGCGGGGGGAGCGAACGCCACTCGTGGTTGGGGTGGTCACGGGGGCGTCGTTGCAGAACGTCCTCGACCACACTTCCGAGGTCGCCGCCGACATCGCCGAAGACATCAGTAGCGGACGCAATTCCGAGGATGGTCACAGGAAAACCAGCCGAATCGGACGCTTCCTTCGTCCTCACAGTGCCATGAGCGCCGCCGTCAATGGACTCGTCATCGAGAACCATAACGGCAAGAAGCGACGCCTCACCGACACTTCTCTCTCCTCGTCCAAACGCCAGTCGGAGGTATCGAATGCGTCCGAAGCCCTCCACGTGCTCCAATCCCAGGCCACCACGTCGTCGTTGCTCAAACGACGCGAGAAAATCTCCGTCGCTAAGGAGAAGAAGGCCGCCAAGACGCTCGCGGTCATCATGGGTGTGTTTGTCCTGTGCTGGCTGCCGTTCTTCCTCATGTACGTCATCATCCCGTTCTGCCCCGACTGCAGTCTGCACGCCAAGGTCGCCGAGGCCATCACATGGCTCGGGGTTCGTTCCTTCTTTATTCTTGACAGTGTCTTAATCCTGGCCCTTCGCATTTTTAGTATATTAACAGCGCCATTAATCCGGTAATCTACACTATCTTCAATCTGGTAAGTCTATTTTTATTGGCGAAATTCAGTACGGAGATTCATTCCCCAGTCCATTTCAAATTGTTCTGGTTTTGGAATGGTTTACAGTGCTGTTGCATATAATGTCTTACTAGAATTAGTAATGGATCGAGGAATCACGTACTGAATTTTTCCAATAGCGTTGCAATCAAAAACAGGGCTAATATTCAGGATTTCCGAAGGGCGTTTGAAAAGTTCCTGTGTCCGACGCGCATCCGACGAAAACGGAGATTCAGCAACGCCGCCGGTCATTAGTGACATCCGGGCAAAGTACGATTGTCAGTGCTGCAGAGTCTGAAGTTGCTCCCTCGCCGCCCCAGTGAATTGTGCGGCTATCGAACAACGGGTACGTGCGGAGGCGGACAAGTCGAGGCATTGCGGTTCTCATGCTCACCAGTACTTAGCGGTCGCTTGCATTATTGACAAAGCTTCGGTGCTCTCATTCCCAGTCGCCACTCTCCCATCAACTACCGCCCGCCATCTGTCTCTTGTATTCGGTCATCTATGATCAGCTCACGTCCTTTCTATGTACATTGTCTTTTGGCCTTTGGACGAGTTGATGGTGTATCGTTACCAAATGAAATAAAAACGTATACGGTCACTACTTTGTCGACAAAAGTCCGAAGCACACAAGCAATCAATAGTGGTACAACCAAAATAGAACATCAGATAAATGCGAGAAATTCGCGGTGACATTTCTGACGCAGCGCACAACTCAGACGGTGGTCACGCGCGCAATTAAATTAGCGTCCAATTGGTCAATGGCGAATGTCTGCCGTTTCAGTTTCTTGCGGTCGGAGACGACGGCCTTCGCATTGTTGTGACGGACGATATCGGAAGGTTTGACACGCCACGACAATGTCTTTTTGCTGAAACTGTCAACATGTGGAGAATTAGCGGGATAGCGATTAGAATGCCACTCACGGCTTCCGATGCCAGATCTCCTCTTGCTCCACTTCCTCCAGAACGTCGTCCGCGACCGGAGATGGATCAATTGGCCGGCGATCGGACGGCGACTCGGAGTGTCGACTCGGCTTGGCGTTCTTGATCGAATAAGACTCGAGCGCGTCGACGGGCGAGCGCCGAAACGCCACCGCGGCCTTTCCCGCGGGCAACGCAAGCCGATCGTTCTGCCCATGAAGCAGCGCGTTCTCTTCGTCGATCCGGTCGAGTTCTTCGAGACGTTCGATATTGATGAGGAGCAAAGTGATAGCTAGTTTACGGAGCAGTCGTTTGCGAGCGTCGGTCATAGGCGCAAGACTCTCGCTGCGCCAGACGAGCTTCTGATTGAGGTCGTTGCAGACGCGATTGAAAGAGGCGCATGGGGTGGTGGGGTCGACTTGCTGCTCGCGTACGTTGAGCGTCAGGTGACGACCATTCGTCAGATCGTGACGGAGCATCTTGCAGTCGGATCAATACGCGCGACCAACTGACTGGCGCTGGTTGCACGCGGTCGATCTGGAATGCCAGGCCAATCGGACCTCAGGCAACCATAGCGACGCTCGTGTTTCCCTTTCTAATCCCCAGTCAGCGCCTCTTCCCGTCCAAGCTCCCGCTTATTAGAATGCCCCGTCGCTCCCGGCCAATTCCACTTCATCGCACGCACACAATTCAACAACTTTCTTTTGCTTACAACTGTTGCATAGTCGACGTAATACGTGAGTAGAGATCGCAGAACGGAGCGGCAACTTCACAAAGAACAAACAGAAACAAGTGGCGAACAACTTAAGAAAGCTCAAGCACCAAACGCTAACATTTGATCGTAAAATTGCCCGAGATACAAAGATATCAAAAAGACTGGGCAAGTGGGAACGGAATGTACAATTGCGATGTATAAAAAGTACAAGCAATCGGAGCTTTGCATGGGGACGGCAACAACGAAGAAGCAGCAGCATGTTCCTGTCCAAGAGCACCGACTGCGGATGAGCGTCGAATCAATGAGCAAACGAGCGAAATAAATGGCAAGCGCAATCAATGAGAAGAAACGCGTCGATACTGTAAGTGGCGAATCACACCAGAAACTAACTCCACTCAGCTACTAAGAGTCGGAGGAGCCTTCCACAGGGCTGGGCGGCGGATCGCGCGCCCGCATGTTCTCGTAGATGACCTGGTCAGAGTCATTGCTGCTGACAGAGCTGCGCAACACCACACGATTACTCAGTGGGGTGCGCGCGCCGTTCACGTGGTAGGAATGCGACGACGGGGACGGCTGGTGTCGCACAGGCAGTTGCGGCGGTGGTCGACGATTGCGCGAGCGATGTTGACGCGGATGCGTCGCCGAGCGCACGGTGGCGGGCGACGGAGGAGGCGCGGCACCGCGGTCGTAGTGCTGCGCAGAAGTGGACGGCACGTCGCGATGACTGCGGTAGTAGCTGCCGTTGTCGACGACGGTGGAGCAGGGCGTGACTCTCTGCTGTACTTCGGAATAAGTGGGAGGCGGGGTACGGAGCAACTGAGTCTCTTCGTAGTAGTGGGCAGAGCCGTTACGCCGACGATGCTTGTGCTTCGGTCGCGACGAGCGCCGGTGCGAGTCCGCCGGCGTCGAGCGCACTTTCAGGGTCGCCGGTTTCACCACCCCGTACGTCGACATGCTCGCCGCCGACGGTGGCGGAGCGTAAAATCGCCCCGCTGTCGCGAACTCATCCGACGTCGGTCTTCCTCCGCTACTGCTCGACTTGCCCGTCAGACACGAGCGCGGATACTGTTGCAATTCGGAGGTCTCGGAATTGGGGGGAGGTAATGCGTCGCTCATCCAGTGGCGGCGGTCACGATATTGCGGACCAGAATAAGCGTTCACTTCGATTTGGACGGCGCCATCTCGGCGTCCGTCAATCGGATTGACGATCACGCGTGCGGTGCTGGTGTTGATGGAGGGGGGCGGTTTGCGTCTGTAGTAGCACAACAAGCAGCAGACGACCAACACCACAAATACCAAGGCGCCGCCGACGACGAGAAACAAGGGGGTGACATGGTCGACTGCGAGCGTCGACTCGATTATTTTGGGGGAGTCGGTGACCTTATTGATACACAAAGAGGCCCTTTCGTCGGCAGCGCCGATTCCACAGTCGATACGGCCGTCGCATATGTTTTTCCGTAAGATGCAATTTTCCTTGTCGTCGCTGACCTTCGGCCATCCCGTGCAGTCGAAGCTTTGCAAAGGTTCAGTACAGCGACAGCGCGACTCGTCACTCTTGTCTTCGCAGTCTTGGATACCATCGCACACTTTCTCACGTTCAATACTTCGCAGGCCATTGGCGCAGCTGTACGTGAGATGATCGAATTTGCAATTGTTCTCATCCGATTCGTCGTCGCAGTCCCGTTCTCCGTCGCAAACGCGTTGACTATGCACACACTTCTGACCATCCAAGCACTTGAACTGCCTGAAATGCTTTATGTCAGAACGAGAAATACAGTGAAAGGGGCTGTCCATAAATTACGTAACCCTTTGGGATGGGGGGGGTCAGAGGTGGGCACCGGTTTTCGTCTGGGGGGTAGAAATTTTTTTCTGTGGGGTATATACCCCCCAAGATCACACCCTCATAATATCTAGTGTAAATTTTCGCAAAAAAAAAATTTTCCGGACCAAAAAAAAAGGTCACAGGTTTTCAAACCTCAAACAATAGAAGGGGGGACCCTTGTATTCCTATTTTTTCCAAAAATTTTTGACCATACCCCCCCCAACACAGCTTTGGCCGGAGGTATGGAGGTCCTTGGGGGGTATATACCCCCATACCCCCACGCCCATGTCTGGGGGGACCAGCCCAAAGGCACCTATGAGGGTTAGGCTTTTAGGTGGTTGGGATGAGACTGACCGGTGTCAATGTGAAGTGCTTGAGAATGGTGTGCAGCGCGTTGCCCAGTCCATTCGAATTGGTCGCCGACATTCGTGCCATCGTTCGATAGACCGTTTTGTTCACGAAAATTCCCGCCCCCGACGTATAGCCGACGATTGGAACGTTCCACAGGCCCGCCAGCTTGGCCACGGCATCCATTTCTGAAGTTGTACTGTTCAAATAACACTACACATTGAACGATAATCGATATGATAGTGAAGGAGAGCTTTCAAAGTCAAATAAAAATCTTTAAAATTGCAGTTTGCAGTGCATTCATTAGTTCACTCGCAGCAAAAGGTCGAATTTTTTGATCACAGTTTTTATTTTTACTGTCTTTTCCAAACCAAACTGATCGCGCAAGTTAATTCTCTGCAAATCGCAATTTTTGAGCGAGACGAGAACATGAGATGGTCAGGTATGGGCACGGAATCCCCGTCAAAAGGTCCATGGAGTCAAATGGTCCATAGAGCCAAAAGGTCCATAGGAAGCCAATTATCTGCACATGAAATAAGTTAGGCAATTAATATTTAATTAGGATGCCAAAAAGTCCATAGGTCCAAACACGAGCAAAGCCCTTTCCCCTTTACCAATTTCTTCCCTGTTCTAACGATAGAACATGACATGGTGTGCTGCTGCTGTAATCGTTTGAGAGAGAGCATTGTCTTTTTTCATGTCAACAAATCAGCTTGAGAGAGTCAAATATTACAACTGTTGCGGCAGAATACCTACATCGATAATGCGATCAATGTAATTCAGTCTCGCGAAAACAGAAGCACTGAAATCGCAGCACAATATTGAGCAGTGGGGACAAAATTTGAAATCTGTGGACTTTTTGCACACTCCGCTTAAATTGGTGACTTAATTAGAATGTTTAGTAGATGACCTGTCACTTTAATTAGCCGCTATTGATTCTATGGACCTTCTGACTCTATGGACCATTTGACCGGAATGCAGTAAATACGGCCCCTCCCCAAGTGACGCAACGATGCGTACTACAGTCGAATCCGAATAAGTGCACAAAATGCGTATCAATTGTTTGAGCACACGCCAACATGAAAACTGACTACGCAGAACTGCGTAG
>JAQGCX010000166.1:0-23488 GCA_034700205.1 Plectus parietinus
GAACCCGGATAAGTGCACAAAATGCGTATCAATTGTTTGAGCACACGCCAACATGAAAACTCACTACGCAGAACTGCTTAGCCTCTTTGTGCGGTGGCGTGTGCTCTAACAATTGATACGCATTTTGTGCACTTATCCGGGTTCGACTGTATGAGCGGGCCGATAATTATAGGGGCGGTTATGTACTGCTACCGCGGACTTTCGAGTTCTGGCAAGGGCAGTCCGACCGATTGCACGACCGAATACGTTTTCGGCGGGTCAACGACGGAGAGTCGATCACAGAGCACACGCATCATGGCGAAAACGGATGGGTCTACGAACGCCTCGCCCCATAGAACTTATCAGTCATATAGGTTCTCTTCCCAAAGCATTCCTAGAACTTTATGTACTCATATCAGATGAGTTACACATGAAAAAATGTCAGCTGGTTCTGTTCTTTACTCCAAATATTACATAGAAGTTATGTGAATAAAATTTTCGATAGCGAGTTGAGTGAATTGCAACTGTTTGCGCGGTTTTGTTTTCCCCTTGCTTGCTTTTTGCTTGCTATTCTTTGCATCCTTATTTGCTTCTTTGTGGCTGACCTTTGCAGTTTTCGAATTTGATTCTCGGTTGATCGATTGAGGAGCACGAGGAAGTGGAGCGAGGTAAGAGAATTTGTTAATGTATATTAGCTGTGGACGCTTTGCTTCAGATGCTGGTGCCAGCGAATTGCCTGTACTGCGCCGAAGTGTGTTCGTCAGAGAAGCTGCGACATTGCCACATGTTGCTCTATCACACCTTCGACTACATGTTCTCTGACGCTTACCAGACCTTCATCTTCGCACGCGACGGCAAGCCATGGTACTCAACACACATTTCCACTTGTTGCGAACCGGTGATATTTTAGTGACGGTCTGGACGAGTTCAAGAAGAAGGGCTCGCCTGTTCCTGCATTCATTGCCGCTTTGGACAAATTTGGCAAGAGTGAGCATGACGAGCATGTCAAATATCGTTGTTGCATAGCGCCATTGTATCTGATGTGAAATCAACTGCTTTTTCAGGGTTGCTGCCGCAGAAAAGCATCGGAGCGCCGCTTGTTCCTACACAGACGTTGAATATCGATGATGCTGTGCAGCGGCGATCGACCGGCCATCCGATCGAGGCGATGACCGTCGGAGCGGCCGAATCCGTCTCGTACTCGCCGTGTCCGCCTCTCGGTCTTCGATCGACTGTGCTGATGACGCCGTCGCCCAGTCCCACGGACTGTCCCGCCACTGGCGGTCGTTTCCTGCACGCCACTCAGACGTCGCCTCTGCCTCTCAACTGGTCTCCTCAAGTAGCCGAGCAGTTCTCCAAGTCCGATGAACTCGCCGAGCAGTTCTCCGAGTCTGTTGATGTTCCAGTCGCACTGTCCGACACACCGGTGAAAGAGAAGCAGGTCCATGAGCGAATCACCACCCAGTCGAACGATTCTGATTGTCTGCCGTGGGCGAAGACGCTGGTGAACGAGAATTGGAGTTGTGACGAGACGATGACTCCTCCCACGCCCAGTCAGTCGACTGCTTGCGATTCTCGAACACGGGATCCCAGGAGACCGATGTTCGAGATTGAGCAACAGAATGCTCCTGCCGCATCTGCCGGCGCAATCCCTCTCGTTCCCGTTTCCACCGAGAAGGAAGTCGCCCAAGTACCAGAGAAAATCGTCGTCAAGTGCGACCCAACGGCGTCCAGCGGAACTGGCATCTTTTCGCAGAAAGTCGGCTCTGAAGACGGCGAAGTGATCTATCTTACTGCGTCCGACGACGACGAGACCGCCGAGTTCGAGTTGACCGACCAAGTGGTGGACGATGTCGAGGTCGTCTGCCACTCGCCCTTGAACACGCAGATGGAGCAATCGGCGCCAGCAAAACCCACGGCCGCAGATCTGCCGCCGATGCCAACGACCACAGTGCCGGCGCCGCTTCAGAACGACCGTGTCCTGAGCAGCATAGAAAAACTCAAGATCTTCTTTTCGTTGGCGTCAGTGGATGCTTTCCGGAAGGTAGTCGTTTCGGAACAGGAAGCTCACGCAAGCACTGATCAGCAGTTGCCACAGCCCGGCGGCAAGATCAGAGTTGGTCGCGCGGACCGTATATTCGACTGCAGCATGGAGAGCAACGGCGCCAAGCGCAGCAAACCGTACGATCGTGCCCGCGAATTGGTCAAGAAATCGGTCGGTTGATTCATTCGAGACTTATTCTGTTTAGCGATTTGCAGATATCGAATCGCGCCAGTTCTAATTCTCAACGGACACCGGTGAAGCGAACGGACGAAGCACCCCATTATAAGTGGGTTCGTCCACGAAGCATCGACCAACCGTTCCGCGTGTTCATGTCGAGCCAGACGGACGACTTGCTGCGCTACAGCACGTGCAAGTCGACCAAGGTGGTCAGACAGTTCGGTCTCTCGGTGCTGCGCGTCGCTAGAAGCGATGAGGCGCCGCGCTTCCTGTCGAACAGACTGCGACGTCAAGAGCGCAAATTCAGGTTGGTCATGTTTCTGATAGTACAGTCGGAAACTCGGCCACCGGACCGGGCAAAAAACTACGGTACCTTACGCAAAAGATGCGCGGGCAACACAAAACATAGCGTATTGATTTATGTGCCGCAATGCTTATTAAACCACGCCCCGGTCTGGACGCCGAGTTTTTAATAGTATTGTGGTCGGGTCGAGCCGCTGTGGATATTTTCAGTGTACGAGATGAGCACACTGTGCGGGTGGAGCAGCTGAGCAACTTCGACACGAGACGCCGTATCGCCAACTCGTATGACTGGCGCCTTCGTCATATGCAGGTGCGCTTCTTTCTGCGTTATGTCCAGCGCTTACTTACCCCCAATTTTTAGGTGTCACGCGAACGTCGAGCGGAATGCCTTCTCCAGAATCTCTTACATTTGCGCGTCAAGATGTCCATCTGCAAAGAATGCGTGTCTCCGCTGTCAAATGTCTGTGGAGCGCCATGTGTGAGAAATTGAGAGAAATATTAATTGCAGCTGTTGACCGGATCTCCGAAGAAGCTGACGAAGCCCGACTTGAAGACGAATGCATTCGCTCGTACGGCCATAGTCTCGGTGGAGTTGCGCACGAAGCGATTTCACTGCGCTTCGTCGGTGCCAACCGTCTCCGCCCTCGGTCCGCCATATCGTCCCTCCGAGCCTTCATCGAGCAGATTGACGTCCGACTCGGCGCGTCACAGATCTTCGCGTCGAGTGTCGCCCTCGCGTTCTCCGTCGCGCAAACCCCGACCGCAGCGATCGCCGTCGCCCGTACTGCGACCCGGTTTCAAACGTCGTCTGGGACCGAAGTATTCCCGCTCGAGATCGCCGTCGCCTGTGTTGGGTGCTGGTCTGACGAGTCGTCTAGGCCCAAAGCGAGCACGCTCGAGATCTCCACCAAGACCGCCGATGCCGCGCTTTGAGCTGCCGCCATGGGCGAACGTCCCACTATTGCCAGCCTACCCTATCATCCCCAATGTTCAGTACTGCTCCGCTCAGCAGACCCATCCTCTTCCTCCTCCGTACTTTGCGCCCATGTCTTTCAATCCCATGGTGAACACCAACCAGTTGCGCTTCCATAAGTTCTGAATTTATAAGTCTTCGTCGAGTTAAGTGCTATTCTGATGCGTTTGCTTGGTCGCTGCATCATTTTTTTTCGATGTAATTGTGCGTGTGCGTGTAATTGCAATGTGCGTGTAATTGGTCTAAATTCTTTTACAATTGGCGTGTTGTTTATCGGAGCAGTCCGTTTTAATTGGTCCCAATGTACGTGTAATTGGTCTTAATGTTTGCTGAACCGAATCTCTGTGTCCGTTGCGTTTGCTTGTGATGAGTGGCGTTTGCCAGTCGATATCCATTCCACTGCTTTGCCGATTACAGAAAGCGCTTTAATTAAATGCCTCCCTTGAACAAGCTCTTTGTTTTTTGCAAGTTTATTCCTCTACCAAAGTTCATTGCCATACCACAAGTATAAAGCATTTAGATAATTAATCCGTAGTAATTGTACGCCGCGTGTATCACATGAATGCCCACAAACCATGACAAGAACAGTCATGATTTCAGAGGTGTTAAATAATTATCAATCACACCACCAAGAAATAGGAATGTTTCAGTTTATCAGATTGCGTATTGTACTTAAAACGTTATGTCTTTGGAAAGTCCCACCAAGACGGCGCCAGTTAACGTGACTGCAATCGCAGCGCAGAGAATTCGCAAATTGCGACGTCCCTGAAACGGTTGAAAAATATGCGCATTGTAGTTGAAAAAAATGGAAACTGACTCTGATTTCGCGGAAGTAGAGTACGCCCCAGAGAGATGCGATGACGCCGGGCATCATGGCGATGATGGGAAAGGAGACCGCTTGCGACAGACTCTCGTTGGCGACGAACCAGGCGGATTGCGCCACCGCCCACAAAGTGCCCGTAATGTACGCCGGAATGACCGTCTTCGGGTTGATGACCGGTCGATTGCGCTTGTACCCTCCGTAGATTAGAAAGAAGGCCGTGGACGTCAGGAATATACCGCTGTAGTGAGCGAATACGTAGGGGAGACCCTTTTTGGACGCGCCTCCGAACTCCTCCGAATGGTCCTGCAGAGCTTTCAACTTTCCTCAATTATTTTGAACGCAATCGAACCTGGATGTAGATGACTGGGCAAAATGTGACGCCGTAAAAGAAACCGGCGCATAGGGACACGAGGACGCCGCTGAAAAACTGTGCGTGGACGAGAAAGGAACAAAATGGACTGACAAAAGGTGACGACGCTTGTCTGCGATTGGAGTTGCTACAACAGTTGGAGGCTCCGTTCGTCTGGCTCGCGTCTCCAAGTCTTCCTCGTCATCGCTCAGATCAGGGGTCAACCGCTCGTATTCCACGGCGCTTTCGCTCGGGTTCGTCTGTAAAGCAACCGAAATTACCGTCATTGTCAACTTCCAAAGCAGCCTGATGCTAAAAGCAAGCGTTATTGCGCCCCACTACCAACCGACGGTGACAGCAGCGCGGAAGTCTCATTGCGTCCACGCCTCCTTGAAACACTCACCGCTGACGCCTCTCTCTGCGTGGAAGGTCGACTTTCAATCAACGAAAACATCGCTCCACTAAACAGTCGGCGATTATGTGAAGCAATGAGCAACGAGTGACGGGCGTACCCGATCAGTACACAAACCAATCCCAGATAGTTGAGCACGTCGTTCTTCGGAGGCCGAGGCGTCATCCCGAACCAGCCAAACCGTCCGCTCGCCCAACCGAACAAACAGTTTGTCGTACCCCAAATCAGAATGCCCAGACTCATTCCTATTGCATTGATAATCGGCACTGCAGTAATATTCCCTGAAAGACACATGTTTTTGATGCGCTGCGAAACGACAAACGAACCAATGGCCCACGAGACACCGCCGAGCATCGCCAACGGATAAAAGGGCGGAAAGCCGACGATCGCGTTGACAATGAAGCCGACGACCAAGATAGCCACGCTGATCACCCATTGCACGAACAAACCTGAAGCAGTCTATGTATTCTCGCAATTGTCCGCAATCCGCATCTACCGTCGCCCGTGTTGTATGGTTTGATTGGAACGAACATGGTCCCGAAAAAGAGACTGGCAATGCCGCATGCCGCTAGACCGACGCCCACACCCTGGCCGGCAGCGTCCATCGTCGTTCACTCACTTGAGTCACAACTGCACATGGCATTGGGCACACAACAATTCACTCCACACTCGGCAGGCCTATGGCACTGAGCACAAGCAAGCTCATCATATTTTCACAGAGCAACAGCAAAAAAATGAACTAAATTTACTAGCGTTCACTAAGGTAGCACGATATAAAGCAAATCATTTGCGCCAATCTTCGTCGCTGTCGTCGAACTCGCCGATGTCGGGGTCCCTTTCGATGCCGTCGTCCCAGTCGCGCGCATCGGCGAATCTGGTGGCGTAGTCGGTGACGGCGGAGCGAGGACTGCCGCTCGCAGTGTATAGTCGCAGGCTCTCAGTGCCGCCGATTAACTGACGAATAATGCGGTTGCGTTTCAACAGTTTCCAGTAGTACTCCCTGGCGCCGAGCACGTACTCAGAGCCGCAACTCTTCGCCTGCGAGTCGGAAACCCTTCGCAACATAAAGTCTCTGAACAGGAAGAACTGTCTGTGCCCCACATAGGCGGCCCCCATGCACACCGAGTACAGCACCACGAATCCCAACACAGACTGGTTCAATCTGCGCGAATTTCTGTCGAAGAGGTAGACGACGGCGGAGGCGATGGAGCTGCACGACGCCCACGTAAAAGCACTGTTGGTGAACCCCCAATACGACTGGCGGTCGCACAGGTCGCGACGCAGCAAGAAGCGTTTCGCGTTGTCGCTCAGCACCATCGTCTGCACCAACTCGTCGCCCGTGCTGCTATCCCAGTCCATGTGTACGCTACGAGAGCCGTCAAGAATGGGCAGCTTGTCGGCGAACACCCGCTTGCAGTAGTCCTTGGCGGCGTCGATCGAGTCGAACAAGAGGTAGAAGGGCACGGCGATGCGCGCATTCTTCATGAACGCCATTGTACCGCACCGTACTGATTCGAACTCTTCGGTGAGGAAAAACTTGGCCTTTCGTTCATCTCTCGACCGCGCCGTGTCCTTCGCCGCAACTCCCACCATTGCTCCATATTCCTGGAAAGAAACTCCGTAATTGCTGTTTAATGCGATCGCATTCTGATACTCATAATTTCTTAGACGGTAAAGAGCGTACTGTAGAAAGTACCGTAATCCCAGAAATTTAGATGTGGAATAGGGACTAAATGTCGTTATGGGACCTTGACTAGAAATGGATTTAAATAATACAAGTTAAGATACTTAATACAATAAATTCTGGATTTATTTCTGGATAAATTCGCGAAATTCAATTGAGGGATGTACGATCGATTTTCGGTTAACAGTTTGAAAAATTCTGACTATACATGGTCAATTAGCGTTTGCAGACTCTCGGGAATGTCTCCTTTGATGAGAACATGTCTTCTGGGAAAGATTATTCCAGACAGTGGCCCATTGACGATAAGACTTCCAATAGGATAAGCAGTGACTGTGCCCAACAAGAAATAATTCTTGAACAGTTTCCCTGGTTTCGTTTTTATCCAAACATCAGCTTGACGATAAAGTGTTCTGCAAAAGAGTTGTTAATTCCTCCAGTCAACTAGCACGACGAAATTACTCGCCTTAATGCCATTCGAGTAATTTAGCTTGAGCAAAATCTGAAATCTTGTCGCTCAAACGAATGCACAACGCACAATAATATCAAGTAAACCTACGGCCGCGGCTCAAAAACCACTCATCAGAAATTTTTTTAACAGCCAGGCAGCAAGGCACAAAATTTTACCAAAGGGCAGTCGAACAGAAACAGATCGAGAACTGTGATAACATTGAAACATTGACTAGCGACTCATTCATGTCAAAGTCATACAATAAAGAGATCCGTTGTCACGAACTTAGCGACAGGGAGTCATCGGACAATTTTTTCACTTGCACCTGCTGAATCGCCTTCAGTTTCATTGTGAGCGACAGTGTGGACGAGTTGAAGAAGTCGCCTTTTTCAGTGTAGTACTTGCACCCTTCAGTCCCGAGCAGTTTGCGCACAATTCTGTTGCGTCGCAGTGATTTCTCTAAGCTCTCGATCGCTCCCTGTTGATAATAGCTGGAGATGGCGGCCGTGTCCTCGTCGACGAGCAGGTCGATAACCGCATCGACCTTGCGACTGATGCCGACGAATGCGAGCAGCGCAATAAAGGACGTGCCGACGGCCGACGCGATGAAACCGACGGGACCGCTCAACACGGTCGTCGCCCCCCACGCCGCGCCGAAGCAGCCCAACCACTCGAACATGGGCAAGAAGAAGGTGAACTTGCTCGACCGTCGTTGCAGTTCGCGACGGATGAGGAAGCGCTTGGCGCAATCGCTGAGAATCATCGTGCCCACGAGCTGCTCGCTCGCCGCACTCTCCGCATCGACGCTCACCGACCGTCCGCCGCCCAACGCAATAGTCAATTGGTTCATATGCTGACGAGCGTCTTCAGGCGTCGTGAATGTCACGAACAGTGGCAGCGCCACGTGGGCGCCGGGCCTTGATGACGTCAATCCGCAGCTGATCGGCTCCATCTTGGGCGTCAAATAGAATCGACACGGTGGACCTTCGTCTTTGACTACACGGTACTTGACGTCGAATTCGCTATCAGGACACACTAGAGACATTTCCTGAAACACTGACACTTCTCACAGCGACGGATCACAAACATTTGTACTATTGATGTGGTCGGTGCACCAGGACCGGGACAGAGGTCATTTTCTGTGAACCGATTACAGGACCGGGACAGATTTTTCTTAAAGCTGACGTAGAAAGTGACCTGACTGGACCGAATACCGGGACCGATTAAACGCTATCTGAACCGGGACAAGACCGATTAAATGAAAATTGGCTGGACCGAATACTGGACCGGGACCAATTCGGACCTGGACTGACGCATCTATAATTTTTACGCACATCGTCGGCAATCTCTTGTAGATGTTCCGGCAGTAGCACATCCAGTCCATTCGAATCGTAGATCACGTGCCTTGAGAAGAATATTGGAGCCATAAGTAAATTCTTGACGGTGTATCCAATAGGATAAGCGACGCACATTCCGCACATGATATAACCTTGACGTTCGATTCCAGCAGGGGACCGCAAATACATATTCAGTCGACGAACCAAATGCCGCCATGGCGCCATGACGCCGCCCAAAAACACATACATACGTAATACTACAATATCAATTTGCAATTTTCTTGTGGTAGCACGATAAGTGTGCTTGGAAGGCCACGAAGACCAACTTAAACACCAACTCGGCGGCATTGATTTATCATCACATGAAACCGGTACAAACAAAGCGCCGCGGTTACCATGAAAACAGACGAAAAACAGAAATCAATGAACGCTTTTAGCAACTGTTAAACAGCGACAAGTAATGGCAGCACCGAAGTGGGAAGGAACGCACGTCACGCGCGATTTTCTTTGGTAAGTCAAATGAGACTCGCATCAAACGAAGACAAGAGATTCATTAACCGGGCTTCGGTCCGAACACCGAAGTGGTCAGACGACGAGACGCTCCGGAGGTATACGACAGTCCGGGAGGGGATGCAGCCTGCTGCGCCCTCGCGGCCATACTAAGCGATTCCCACATATCGGCAACGGATGGGGCCGATGACGGCTGAGCAGGATTGGACGCGGGAGGCGTCGGGGACGCAACGACGTCGTCCTGGGATTGAAGCCGATAGGCGGAGTATTCGCCCATGCGCACCTCTGGCGTGTAGTCTTTGGTATAATCGGTGCGAATGCGCGATTCACCCGTTAGCGGGCTCACTTCCGACAAGTAGATGGTCGGACGCAGCACGTGTTGGTTCGAGTGCGTGATCTGACACGCGCTGCAAACGAAACCTATAAACCGAAACACGACGATCAGTCGGGCGACCCCCTGCTAACCATTTCTAATTTTTGCTAATCGCTACGGAACAAATGAGTGCAAATACGAATTCCCGAGTTGGCAGTTGGCGTTCTGCCAAAAATTTGTTCACTTCGCTAATTTTTTTTGTTTTCCCGTCAAAACAGTAATTTTGCGCTAGCCGTTTAAGACGGAATGATACAGTATGCTAGGACCCTCCAGACCGGCTTGTCTGCCGCCGACAATACGATCAGTTGAAGCAAACGAAGCGAACGAAGATACCTGAACACGTCGGGCTTGTACTTCATACGTCCCTTGTAGCCGCAGCTGCGAATGGCCTTGTCGACGCTGAGTACCTCGTTGTCCCAGGGATCTTCCTCGGTCAGATCCTTCTGAATGGCCAGGCAGCGTGGATTGGAGATGGAAATGGAACGTCCGTCTGGCGTCCGCTTGAACGACACTGCCGTCGCCCGACTCGCAGCCAGTGGACCGAATAGAAATCCTGCAGCCATCACAACCACTTCAGCAATTTTCCCGAAAGTTACGTTCTTCGAATATTTATTCAATGACAACACGCTGCGTGCGTCAACTTGGACAGTGAAAAGGACGGACCTTTGAGCAGTTGTCTCCACGTCTCCACCACTTTCACGCCGTCGACGGGGGGTCTGCCACTCGCGCTGGTCATCGGAGATTGTTCCGCGTAGATCGTCCAGTGTCCCCCGAAGATCAAGTGGTCGAGCGCAAATTTGCGCATCATCTTCACTGACAACTCGTTGCTGCCGTTTTTCTGCAACAAAGTTTGATATTTTGCAATATTATTGTCGCATAACACAGCACTCACCTTGATATACGCCTGGAAATCGTCGTAGCAGTGGTTCTCCTTGCGAAACGCTCTGCCTTCAGCGGTGACCACATTCCGCAATTCGACGCGCTCAGATTTGGTGAGATAATCGGTTTTATCGAACACGACCCGTCGCTGAGGAATAGCTCCGCTAAAAGTCTTTGTATGTATAATTATATTGTAGCAAATGAGTTGAACGCCAATACCACAACGTGACCTCGGATTTCTCCAGAGCTTTCAAGGTGGACAACGAATCGTCGATGACTGTGCGGATGAGAATCTTGCGAAAGACATGCTCCGCAGTGAACACCGTGTCGTCTTCGTTGTAGCCGTGCACCACCCGAACCGTGTACCTCAAACAAGCAACAATGCGTACAAAATCGGTAAATTTGCGGTGGTGCGCTATACCAGAAGGGATTTTCGCACGCAGTTTTGTTCAGGTCGAGCGGCATGCTCTGCGTCCGCTTCAAAGTGCGGATCTTGCGCTGCTCTTCCCTCTGCAGGCTGACGCTCAACAAGCGCTCGTCCGTCAAGTCGAAGCGCGTCGTCATCCAGCGGTACAGTTCGACGGGAGTTGCGTTTTTTGTGTAGATGCTGCTCGACCAGACTTTCGCTTCTCGGTTCACCGAGATCTGGCACACAGCCATTTTCCTGCAATTTCATTTGTTGCGTGACGATGTTTCAACAAACGATGAGTCAAGCAATGCAGAGGAGGAGATGCAGTGGTCTGATCGGTGCGTCTAAGACGAACCAGGATCAGTAGACCGATGAGTCAATCGCAGAAGTGCGACGATGGGCGACCTACCGGCTCGATCGCCCACACGCGACGAAGGACAGGTTGACGCTGGCGTGGACGATTGTTTCGTACCGCAAACCCAGACTGGATATGGGCGGCGCTCGGCCGACGCACTCTTCGTTAATGACGCGCACCTCGAGCGCCCACCAATCAACTACCAGACGCGTCCGTTCGACAAAAGATCCGATCCGTCCTACCAACGATTCTTTGCGCGCCGCGCCGCTCTTGTTAGTAAGCAACCGGTGTCAGCTGTCGGCATCCGAGTATTTAAGGGACGCCGACTCGGAGAGTTCGTGACTCACTCGGGTGCACAATGAACGCTCTCATTGTCGTCGTCACCTTCTTCGGCGCCGTTTCCGTCGGCGCGCAGCATCTCACCGGTAATGTCGAGGACTACGCCGCCTGCATCGACAGATGGCTCGCCGCCAAGCCCGAGATGAACCAGCGCTTCGACCGACAACAAATCGCTTGGCTCTGCGAACGCACCGAGATGTGGCAGCGACGCGCGGAGTCCAAGCCCGACACCATCAACGATGACATCCTCACCAACAATCAACGGAAATGGCTCTTCAATCTTCGCACTTGCCAAGGTCGCGATTGCATCAAGAACGTCATCGATCAGCGATGCAGAGGGCAACGCTGTCGATGGCCGCACCATCACAAAATTGTGGATCCATCAACGAGCCAGTCGGAGCCTAATATGACCCAGGACGACTCGTTGGAAAGCGAGCAGGTGGACGAGGACTTCAGTACAATCGACGTGGACAGTCCCAACTTCCAGCCATCAATACTTATCACATCAGACGACCAAGAAGGTCCTGACGCACAAACGGTCGAAGGTGCAAATGGTGAAATTTGTCAGTTCAAGACGAAAATTGCACGATTATGTCCGGCTGTTCTCAACGGAACGACCGTCGAATCGGCACTGCCCAAGAAAATCGCCAGCCTCCGGTCGAGTTTCACTGGCGCTTCGCTGGACGATCAACTGAGACTGCTGAATGAGCAGTTCGCTCGGATGTCAACCAAGTGCGAGACTGTTCACACAAACTTGCTGCGGAAAGGAAAAACATTTGATTTCTTTGTCAGTGAGTGTAGCGAGAAAAACATTGGCGCTACACGGAGTCGAATGGGAGCGGAGTGCCTTCGTGTGCTGGAAGCGAGAACGGCTGAAGAGGCGCTGCCCGACCTGAGTCGCCATCTCCAGGGACGAACAGGAGACAGCCATTTGCGGTTGAGATTCGAAAGATTCATTGCACAAAAATACGAGAAATGGATGAATCGGTGTTTGAACGTCCAAGACGCACTCGCCGTGCAGGGCACGTCTTTCAACGCTTGGCTGGACAACTTGGACCAACTAAGAAAGAAACGACAAACAGCAGTCACTCAGCCTCACCAAGAAAACAATGACGACAAGGTGCAAAATCTGGACGACGCCGATTTCCGGGCGCAACGAAAAGAAATCAGACAAATGAGCGAAAGTGAAAGAGGGAAATTTTTCGCTGCTCTCAACCGACTAAAGTCGGAAAAGATCGACGGGATGAGCATGTACGACTTGCTCGTCGTCTACCACACGCCCGAAGAATCACCAGGCGCGCACTGGGGACCCGCTTTTTTGCCCTTTCACAGGGAATGGATCAAACAGTAAGTCACACTTTCCTTCTGTCACACATCTCCGTAATAAAATCAAAAATTTAAGTTATATTTCCTAAGTGTCTCTCATGCATGTCACTCCATCATCATTCCTTGTTCATTTTCAGACTAGAAGTCGCACTTCGTCAATTGGACCCCGACGTGGCAATTCCCTACTGGGACTCAACACTTGATGAAGGTCTGCCCACACCAAAAGACTCCATTCTATGGACTGAAAACTTCTTTGGCAACGGAAACGGAAATGTGATCAGCGGTCCATTCGCCAATTGGGTTTCGACGCACGAACTCGGCTTTGTCCCGAATGTCAAGACGCTCTATCGCGACGTGGGAACTTCACCATTCGGCGGTCTCTTCAAGGAGACCGACATAACGTTCGCAATGAACAGACAACGTTACGAGGACTTCACCGCCTGCGTTGATCCGACTTTCGAACTGGTGCATGGCGTTGTGCACATGTTCGTCGGCGGCTATATGGCAGACAGTAAGTGCAACTGGCACACTGCCAATCCAAATAACACTCTGTCTGCTATTTAGTTGCTATTTCACCAAATGATCCAACATTCTTCATGCACCATTGTTTCATGGACTACATGTGGGAAGATTGGCGCCAAGCTAAGCAAACGCTCGAGGCCCGAGAAAAGGATTACCCTACTGATGATCGGTCGTGCAACGACTTTCACTACGGTAATTACAATTATCGCTACTGATTAATGAACCAATACTTTAGGGTCGCATCAAATGCAGCCATTCGCAATCAAGAATATTGATGGTCTGAGCAACAACTACACTCGTGACTTTTACTTATACAACCCGCGACCGCGATGCAGCAACATAGTTCCCGATTGTGGCAGCCCCTACATCTTCTGTGACACAAAGAAATATCGCTGCCTAAGCAAGATTCAATCTGGAGGCAACTGCACAGGCTTCGATGGAACCAGCATTTGTCTTGGTGGAATTTGCAGTGGCGGCAAGTGCGTCCTCCAACAAGGCGTCGAGACAACCACTCTTCCACCCACAACCGCGACAACTACGGCAACAACCACAACAACCACGACAACTACGGCAACAACCACCTCCACAACACTTGTTCCAATCACGCTGCCTCCGTCAACTATTACAATGCCAATAACAACAACCACAGCTGCATCTACTCTGCCACCAACACCAGACACTACAACAACAGTCATTAATCACCCACCAACCCCAAATCCTGATGAATTGACAACTCCATCACCACCAAGCGATATTACGACGACGCTACCCACAACGCCAACGACACCCTTGATTATAACACAATCGTCTCCCACAACTCCACTGCCAACGTCTTCCACTCCTGTGACAACTATGATGGCTTCCACTCCAACGCTTCCTCCTACAACAGCTCATGTCGAAATAACAACATTGCCTTCGACAACTACTGGTATTGTTACAACTCAATTATTCACTCCTACACCCACGGCGGTGGTCTCAACTCCACAACCTACACCAACTCCGGTTGCTGTCACGACACAATCAATGCCCGGAGTGACAACGATATTGATGACGCCAATACCAGTCTCAACACCGCCCCCAACACCGGTCTTCATTAACACGTCTCCGCGGCCAACTCCCACGCTGAACACGCCCGTGTCACGCGAACACAACAACCCGCCACCTTCGCCACAAAAAGGTGGAATCGTTGGTGGCTCTGGTTCTTATCAGTCGGTGATTGGCTGGGAGGAACAACCGCCCTTCCCCGTCGTCTATTTCACCATCAGCGTGGTGCAGGGCGACTTCCAAGGCATCCGACAGGAGTCGCGCAGAGCGGCGCCCAACTGTCAGATCATCGTCACTGGACTGAACGTGCCAAGCGGGTATACTCAGTCGATGCGCGGGATGCAGTACACCACGCCCGCCTATCCGCAGTACTCGAGCGGCGCCGTCGTGCGGGCCATGGACCCGAGCAAAGCGGGTTACTTCCCGCTCGTCGAAGTAGACGTGTCTGTGGTGAACGCCATGGGCGCTCGCTGCTCGCGCTTCTGCTACGACGGCAAGCAGTACAACGCCTGCGACGACAAAATTGTCAAACTCAGCGCCAACAGCGCCTACTCGGACCCTATCGTCTTTCGCAACACATTTGAGCTCGTTCAGACTGTCAATTGGTCAGGGCGAGGTTATTACAGAACACGCAAGGAAGACTATCTGCTCTTCCAGTGTCCACAAGTCTACGGATAAAAAAGTTTCAACGTGGAACACTTCAACGGGTGTCAAAACTGTAACTGGTTTTATCGCGCTTATCTCAGATCTGAAACTGTTTGCTTTTACTATGATGCGCAGTCAGTAGTTTCTTAGTTGGACAAAGGTCGCAGTCGTTGATGGCTCTAAGAGACCTTGCCGACCTTGCCGACCATGCAATATTCATGTGCCTTTCATAAATTCTAGTTACCACCCCACGTATGTTGAATGGTGCTTGCTGTCGTGCACGTTTTATCCTTATTTCATTAACGAATTGTAAATAAATTCGGCTTCTCTGCACTCGCAATCAAAAGATCCAACCTGAATGAGCTGGGTTGCAGCGAATATTTTGCAGGCGATGGCGTCAGTCGTCCAGTGTCGACCAAAAAGGACTTGAAACTTGTTCGGACATGCTGCAACTGGTGATAATTTGAAGAAAATCAAGAAAACGAACAAAAATAACAAAAACGCTGAGTGCCACACAAAATCGGTACCTGATTTTCAGGTTCATCAATGCGGCAAATCAACTTGACGTTCGAGTTTCTGCCCATGTGCGTGACTACTGCAGGCAATGTCAAAAGGAGCAAGATGAGCTGATGGGGAAATGCCACCCAATTAAAAATGTTTGCACTCTCATTGATCAGTGCCAATGCGTTCAGAGAAAAATGATGTGAAAAAATGGAGAGAAATGTTGATAATTTCTCACCTCTTTACCCTCTCACTAGGCTATTTAATAACAGTTCGCAAATTGAGTTTGGGGTAACTGATAGGAAACGCTGGATTGGATTTGTTGAATTGGCTGTTGGTTGGCCTACTCGGGAGAAGCGTGAGACATGGTGGAGTGGAGAAGCGGCGGTGTCGGCGGTCTCGTTGCGGAAGACGGACGACGGCGACTCTGCGATCGTTACCCGGACGACCGACTACATTTCGGCTAGAAGCGAGAAGCGTTTGGCGGGGGGTTCGCCGCGCGGCCAATTACTGTTGCTGTCTTGTTTCACGGCGTCGATTTCGCATCTCCTCCGTTCGTTGCGCGTAGACGGATTGCATTAGACGGATTTGGGCTTAGGTCCCGGCGGATCGCTTATCGAGTTTGGCATTCGCCCGCCCGCAGGATAGGTGCTCCGTGAACAAAGTCGTCCGAATCTGCTCCGCCGCATCCCAACGGACAGCCGACGGTCGCACCGACTGCGCAGGCTGCTCCGTTTCCTCCCGCGAAATTGCGTCCTTACGAGGCGGTCGTTGAGTACGACGGTCATGGCTCACTTGGCCGACAATGCCCGACTCAGACTGACTCGACTGTGGCAGCACGGCCACAGCGGCCACCAGTTGGGCCACTGGCCCACCCCGTCGCGCCTCTTGTCGCCGCCCGCCGAGATGACCTTCCGCGGCTCCTCTATCGGAGATCTCCAAAGCCTCGCGTCCATGGCCGGCCCGACCCGTCTGCTAGGTGGGTGAGTGGCCGAGAGAGACGAAATCTGCGGCCGAGCGAAGTGCGGCTCAAAGGCTTTGCCACGACGCGTGCGGGACGGCAGGGCGCCGAGTCAACGGAACGGATTGAGCCGATTATAGCGCGTGGCGGTCGTCTGCTTGAATCTAATTATTGAAGACGCATTGATTGGCGAGTGATTTCTTAGCGCCTGTCAGGTGCAGTGAGGGCGCGACGGATTGTCGGACGGCGTGTCCGGCGTCTAGTGTGGACAGGTACGAAGACGGCTGCGCCTTCAGTCAGCATGAGGTGAGCGATGGCGACACGGAAGGCCCCAAGTAATCGCGTGTTGCGAACGCGGCTTCCGTGATGAATGCGCGGGCAGCGAATCCATGCGAAAAAGCGCCGAAACCGAGCGATAATAGAAGGGCGTTGCTCTTTTTGCGACGGACAGACGGCGGCTTCCTCGACGTCCGACCCCGTCTGCGTCGACGGCGGCGTCGCGCGGCGAACGGCGCATTTATTCGCAGCCCCGCCCATTGGGGCTTCGCGGGCGATGATTAAAGTTACGTGCAGGGCGCTGCGCTCATATGCTCCGCCGTCGCGTCTGCACAGCGTCATCTTTCCAATCGGTCGGCGTTTATCCGCGAATCGTCGTGTGCCCGCGTGCAGGGCTGTAATTCAAACAGCACCCAGCTGTAATTATCCGTCCACCCGCCGGGCGACGCCTTCGATGCCACGGCGGCATTCGCCCTACGATCCGTAGCTGTCCGCCTGTTGCAGTCGACGTCATGAGCTATCACCGCAACAATTCGAGTCGGCAGCGTAAAGGTAACACTTGTGCCGTAGATTGGCGCTGGAGCTGTCGATTGGCGCTGGAGCAAGGGCTGTCGCGCTAGTCGACGCCCATCGAGCGAATCTCATTTGCGCGGCTGCACTGTGCTCGCACACTCATTTCCAATCGCCATCTCGGTCTCCAACTTGTCGCCGACGCTGCTGCGCGGTGTCACGTCGGCCTAAATTGCATTGATTTCCGCCTTGGGCGTATATGCAAATGTGTCGTCGTGTGCGACGGCAGCCGCGGCGGCAGCGGCGGTTTAGCGCTGCTCGGCGGCGCGTCATTAGCTCCATGGTCGGTCGGGCGCGTCGTCGTTGATTGCGCATTTTTTGCGAACGAGTGCCGCTGTGGCGCGCGGTCCCCGTCGGCTCATCGTTGTCGGCCGCCGAGTGTCACGCAAGCTCTGTGAATTCGACGCGAGCAATGGCCAGTGGTAAGAAGGAGCAATGCGGTTCCGTATCGGCTGGCGCTCTCGTCGGCGCCGTCGTCGATTCAGCAGATTGTGCTGAGCGCCACTGCTACTGCCGAAACAATCTTGTTAGCGCAACTCAATTGCCGTCGACTTGTGCAGCATCGCGCCATGGACCCACCGGCCGCCGTCTTTCTGCGGCGACAGTCGCGTCTGCCCCGCTTCTCCGTCGCGGACGTCGGCGCCCGTATAGCTCACTCATTTGCCGCTTTTTCGTCGTCGTGTCGTCCGTCTCATTCGCTTATCGCTTTGCCTGCGTCGACTCTGCTCGTCGGCAATGAAAATGGTCCCGTTTCAGTGACCAAGGCCGCCGCCATCTCGTCGGCAATGCTGGCGCGCAAGAGTAGCTACCAGAAGGGGCGCGAGTCGCTCGGATTGCTTGCCGACATCATGACGGACGAGCAGGCCGAAGCCGCCGACACCAGTCAGTTCCTCGCTGGCCATGGCTCTTGTGCAACCGTCGTTTGCAGTGTGGCTCGCAAGCGACCTCATGCAGAACATTCTCAAGTACGCCTGCTTCCTGTCCATGGTGTCCGTGTCGGCGAATACTCCCGAGACGATCAAGTGGTGGTTGCCGCTCGGCAAGGTCGTGTACGGCGTCGACAGCGTCATCACACTACTGTTCACCGTCGAGGCTCTGGCTAAAATGTACCGCAAGGGAATTTTTCGGGTAGCTCCGTTCTCTCGGCCTGACTGCAATGTGGTGAACAATATGTCGGCTGCAGACGGATCGGTCCTATTTCCGAGACAGATGGTGCCTGTTCGACTTTACGATGCTCATCTTTCACTGGCTGTCGGTCTTGCTGCAGGTCGGCGACGCGGTGGGTGGTCGAACGGAGACGCAACAGTGTCATTTAGAGTTACGAACTGGCGGGCAGGGCGTTTCCGCACCTCAACCTGACCTACGAGGATTGGTACGGCGCGATCAGATCGCCGCGTCCGCTGATCATGATTCGCTTCATCCGCTCCGTCATCAAGTTCCAGCTGCCGCGCAATCGCATTCAGCAGATTCTCAAGTGCCTATCGATTCGCCGAGTTGCTCGTCGGTATCCGTAAATTTACGTTCAGGCGCTCGAGTCAACAGATCCAGAACGTCACCATCTTCTTCCTCTTCTTCATGGCGCTCTACGGGATCCTCGGCGTCCAGTTCTTCGGACGCATGGACTTCCACTGCGTCATGCCCGGGACCAACGTCTCGTAAGCATCCATCCATTCCCTTTCCGCCTCCTACTTTTTGCTACGCCAACATTTGCCCATTCAGCAACGTAACAATCAGTGATTTGGCGATTCCGGATTCATTATGTTCCGAGAAAGGAAAAGGCGGCTACGAGTGTCCCGCCCACATGGAGTGCAGAAAGCTCGAACTGAGGCCGAAGGAGGAGGGCTACTACGGGATGTTCAACGACTTCGGTGAGCTCTTCATTCTTCGCGGTTCGTAATCGAGGGCATTGCAGCGATAAGCGTCTTCACGGTGTACATGGCGGCGTCTCAGGAAGGGTGGGTGTACGTGATGTATGACTGCATCGACAGCATGCCCTCGTGGTGGGCGTTCGTCTATTTCATCACGCTCATTTTCTTCATGGCCTGGTTGGTGAAGAACGTATTCATTGCCGTCATCACCGAGACTTTCGCCGAGATTCGCGTGCAATTCTCACAAATTTGGGCGAGTCGAGAAGTGGTGGCCGAAGAAGATTTTCGCCAAGTAAGTGTACTGCTATTCACAGACGAGATATGGCCCGCACTTGCGCTCTGCTTTATTTGTGCAGATCTTGGAGCGGTCGGAAGATGGCTGGCGGCTGGTGACAATCGATGCGGATAAGCCGCAGGGACGCGCGCCCAAAGCTTGCCAAGACTTTCTTCGCAGCACTACTTTCCAAATTCTCATGATGCTCATGGTGCTGTCGAACGCCATCGTCAACGCCACTTTCGTGCACCACCACGACGCGTCCGATGCACCGAAAAAGCGCATTTACTATTATATAGAGGTACATTGGCGTTAGAGACGGCACCAAAGTGGGAGCGGTGTGCATCCAGGCCCCACAAACGAAAATCCAATAATATCCTCCATCAGACCAGGATAATATGAAAAAGAGGTAGCATCACCATCCACTCTCTAATCCTCGTTGCTAATATCGTTTACTTTCTATCAAGTGTGAAAATTTTCAGTGCGGCTTTACGCTACTATTCAACATTGAATGTTTGTTCAAAGTATTCTGCAATGGATGGAGAGGATATATCCGACGCGGTCAGCACAAATTTGAGCTGGTCTTGTGCATTGGGAGTTCGTTAAATATCATCAAACCGCTCTACGATCTCAACATCTTCACATACTTTCAAGTTTTCCGTATTTCTCGCTTGATAAAAGCGTCGCCTATGCTCGAAGATTTTGTTTACAAGGTTCGCTTTGTGATTGCAAGTTTGTTTTCCATAAGAATATTGCAGATATTTGGCCCGGGTAAGAAACTTGGCGGTCTCATTCTGTTCACAATGGTGCTGCTCATCATTACTTCTGCAATATCGCTTCAATTGTTTTGTTACGTTCCAAACTTGGACAAATTTCGGACATTTCCGGAGGTAGGATGGTCGAGCACAACTTTTTTCAGTTAATGGAGAGGACGTAATTGCAGGCTTTGATGTCAATGTTTCAAATCCTAACGCAAGAAGGGTGGGCAGACACAGTCGTGGAAGTGATGCGAAGAACGAACGAGAGCACTGTGGTTTTCGTCGCTGTATATTTCGTCGCCTATCACTTATTCGTCACACTTATTGTGCTCAGTCTGTTCGTCGCCGTCATTTTGGACAATTTGGAAATGGACGAGGAATTGAAGAAGATCAAACAGTTAAAGGCGCGCGAGCAGACCTCGTCTATGCGCACCAAACTCCCCTGGCGGCTGAGAATCTTCGAACGGTTCCCCAACCGCCCGCAGATGGTTCGACTCAAACGGATCCCCAACGAATTCCCTCTGCCCAAGGTCCGCGACAGTTTCACGCGACAATTCGCCGACGACGACGCCGAAGAAGGCGACGAAACTCCGATCAGAAGTAATCCTTCAGTTTCGATTATGGGCTGTATTACCGCAATTCAATGCCTATCGTATTATCGTTCAACAGAACTCTATATGATTAGCTTTTTTAATATGCAATGAAAACAAGATAAATGAAGAACCCAGTTTTTCACATTTAGACAGTCATAATTTTCTTTTTAGATTCGCTTGGTGGGTCGAAATCGTTACTGGAAAGGGCGTACCATGTGCGCAAGAAGCAGAAGCAAATAAGGCGATTGCGGCAGATCGGCCAACTCTCTTCCAAAAACACCGTCACTTTCGTCGTCGAGTTAATGATAGATCGATTCGGCGACGATTTCATGCAAGAGATTTCAGAGACTCGAATAAAACACGGGCACTCTTGTCGGATTCGACGGGAGCGATACCGACACTGGGTCGATTTGGCACCAACAAATATGGACGGAAGGATCAACTGTACGTTGGACGAGGACGACTCGCTGTGCATGTATGCCCTGCCTATTTAGCAAGTCGCGCCATACTCGTGGGCTGCACGCGTCCATGAAGACCAAGCAGATGTACGAACACCTGAAGGAGAACGGCGATCTCGTCAGACCCTCCGATTCCGCGCCCAAGAAGGATCTCAAGCATGGCGAGATCGACATCAAGGCCATCGAGCAGAAGCGACAGCACGCGGAGATCACTCGCAACCGAATTGAGGTCAGCACTGTCCACAAGAATATTTGCTCAATGTCAATCATATTGAGTGACATCATTTCAACCTGTTGCAATTTCAGGAGGAAATCAGAGAAAACCATCCCTACTTTGACCGACCGTTATTCGCCGTCGGTCGCGAATCGAAGTTCCGTCGAATTTGCCAGACGATCGTTTACGCCAAATATATTCCGACGAAAATCGATTCGGTCACGGGCAAACTTATCCAGCGCAAGTACAGCGAGATCCAGTACGAATCTTCGCAGACCGCGCTCTAAACACAATACAAAGGATTGTTGCAGCGAGCTGGTTGGACTGATGACTTACTTGGACTGGACGATGGTCATTCTCACATCTCTCTCCTGTATTTCTATGCTATTCGAACAACCGTGGCCACTGGGAGGCGAAAACTTGGTCTTCAACAACCCATATCTACAGGTTTACTAGCGCTAACGTCATGATAGACTGAGAAATTAATGGTTTAGATCGCGGAATACATGTTTGTTCTGGCAATGACATTCGAGTTGATTGTCAAACTGCTAGCCAATGGTTTATTCTTCACGCCGAAAGCGGTGGTCAGAGACGTCGGTGGTGTGATGACCGTATTTATTTACTTGGTAAGCGACATGTGTGAGTGAGCTAGATGAGTGTGAGCGTGTGACAAAAAGCGATTAACAATTTATCAATAAAAACTTTGCTATAATGTATCGTTCTGTTTCAGACGAGTCTGATATTTCTGGTTGGAATGCCGAAGCATGTGGAGATCAATTCAGGTGCGCAGCTGCTGTTGATCTTCAGAGCGATGCGTCCTCTCCGCATCTACACGCTTGTTCCGCACATTCGACGAGTAGTCGTTGAACTGTGCAAGGGTTTCAAGGAAATCATGCTGGTATCGTCCATATGTTGAAACACCCCTCTAATTTTCGTTACTGTAGGTTACGGTTCTGTTATTTGTGCTCATGTTCATATTTGCAAGCTTCGGCGTGCAAATAGCAGGAGGAAAGCTGGCCAAGTGCAACGACAACAATATCACAAATCAAGTTAGTGTGGTGCTTTCGTGTGCTGACATTTTCACTCGGTTGCTTCTAGGAAGATTGCATCGGGACATTTTGGCAGAAGCTTTTCGTCACCCGTCTGGATGTGTACGGGAAGAACGACGAAGAACTACATCCACAGATTCTGGTGCCACGCGCATGGTACGGTACTTGCCTTGTTTGTCGGTTGGGAGTTGACTTTGTTGCGATGGAAGGAAAAGCCGGAAGGCCAACTTTGACCATATTGGCTTGGCGATGCTGACCATGTTCGAGTTGTTGTCGTTGGAGGGTTCTGCGTCCTTCGTTCTCTATCAAAAAGGCATTCACAGTCGTTTTTTCATCTCGACCGTAAGGCTGATTTAGCACGAATTGAGAGTGGCTTGAGACTCCTCGAGTTTTGCACGTCCCCTACTAACGCCACTAACATTGCTCAGGCTCAACCCACGCAACTTCGACTACGATCACATCGGCAACGCGATGCTGGCCATGTTTGAGATAGTGCAGTTCAAGGGCTGGATCGTCGTTCGCGACATAATACTGAACCGTCAGGGCGCTGTGAGCTTGAAATTAACTGCATGCTCATCCCCCCGTCCAACGATATCTCAATGCGTCCGTTCTAGTGGGCGGCCGTGTTCGTGCACATCTACGTGTTCATCGGCTGCATGATCGGCCTAACGCTCTTCGTCGGCGTCGTCATTGCCAACTACAGTGAAAACAGGGTTCGAATCATTCAAAGATGTTTTTTTGGAGGGGGGTTAACTCCCCCAACCCGGACTGAAGTGGGCGGAGTTTTGTTAACCCCTCCCCCCCGCTCTCGCCGAAGGCAAAAAAAATGACGATAAAAAATGACGAATTCAAATTTTAGTACTAAAATTTGAATTCCCGCTCAAAAATTGGGTTACCATATGCACATTTGTGCAAATTTTTGGGGTACGGTATGTTAACCCCCTCGACTTTTGGCTTTCGTCATGTTAACTCAGACATGGGGACGTTTTTTCGGTTAGGGGGGTATATACCCCCCCCAAGATCAGACCTTCATAA
>JAQGCX010000167.1:0-23488 GCA_034700205.1 Plectus parietinus
GTTGGACCGGTACCGGACCGTGTACCGTCGGTCCAGGGGTCGTACCGGTACCGGTACCGGACCGGTACCGATTAATCAAAAACTGGATGGACCGATTCGTGTACCGGTACCGATTCCACCTGGACCGACCACATCTATACGAAAATCTAATTTTAAAAGTATGACAGCGGCCTGCATATGCAGCCTATTGGTTTGGGGTTTAATTGAGTTTATCGTCAAAATTTCTCCAACATCAAGCAAAGACCATTAAAGTATTATTGACATTCTTAAAGAGGAAATAGTGAACATTTAATAGCTAATTACAGGAAAGCGTACTCTGTGCAATGTGGCCTAGATGACAGAATCTCTGCATAGTTCGTTGTAAACTGCGCACTAATTTTTCTTATCGCATAAAAATGCGTTGTTGACTAGCTCGCGGCCTCGCCGATTATTTTTCATAAATGCGGCACTTCATAATTTGGATTGCCAGAAGTCCAAAGTGAAAAAGAAGACGCTAATTTCTAATAACAAAAAAGACATAAATTCACAATTTAAATTTTGTGCCCGCCGAAGGCGCGCCGTTATTGCGAGCTTTCACGGCTGGGGGATCTGGGGGCGCGTTCAAGTGTCCCCGGTAAATTTCGAATTTTTAGCATATGCCAGATGAAAATGTAGGCTATTTCTAGCACATATGATTGATTATCTTATAGTCTTTTGTTTACAGGACGAGAAGGTCGTATGTAATCAAAAGAAGGACATTTTGCGTCCTGTTCAACAGGACGCTGAATTGAAGGATAGGGGACCAAAAAAGAAGGACAGTCCTGTTGAAAACAGGACGTCTAGCAACCGTAGACATGAAAGTCTTCTCTTTGTCTATGTCACTAGTTCGCCATATAGCGGCATTCGTATTTGGCGCGTGATTCGCAGACTTCGTTCTTCTTGTGTGTAGCTGCTCCAAATCATTTACTGAGTATTTTCAGATATTTCACTGTCAAACACCCACCGCGGGCGCCTCATCTGTGTGTGCGAATTTACCATTCAATCTCTGCTCGCTTCATTTATTTCTTTGGAGACTTTTAGTTTATTCCTACTTCAAACTTATTTCAGCTTCGATAAATGCCTGTGCAGTATTCGAGGATTTGTCTGTTTAGGAAGGCTTATTAGGCCAGTTGAATTCGCTTTACCGTCTTTTCTCTTGATCTTCTCTCATTGTTAGGAAAGTTGCAACTGTTTTTTCGTCGGAAGTTTTGTCGAACCGCGCAATATAACTATTTGTATGTGGAATCTGATTTGTTTAGATCTTTCGAAGGGGTGAAAAGAGAAGAGAGTAGGGATTGAAGATGGCGCCGAAACGCAACAACATGATCCCGAACGGCCACTTCCACAAGGACTGGCAGATCCGTGTGCGCACGTGGTTCAACCAGCCGGCGCGCAAGTACCGTCGTCGTCAGGCGCGCATTGAGAAGGCCGCCGCCATCGCCCCGCGTCCCATCACCGGTCTTCTGCGACCTATGGTCCGCTGCCCGACTCTGCGCTACAACAAGAAGGTCCGAGTCGGACGCGGTTTCACGCTCGAAGAGCTCAAGGTAATCAAATCAGCTCTAGTTCTAGTGTTCGTCTGTTGTTTCCTTTCTGTTCCACCTAGTAACAAATGTTGAATGAAAAAACTAAATAGATATCTTCCTCGCAAATCTAATTTGACATGAACACGAATCAACTTATATAAGCCGCTTTTTGGCAGAATACAGTTCATTGAAAGATAAAATATCTTTGCTTCATAAGCATGTCCGATGAAGTCTGCTTTGACTTCGTATTTTAGGCCATTGTTGGAGCGTCAAAATTCAATTTAATTGGTTTCAGTGTATCTGGAGCATCTGTTTGGTAACAGCACTAGCAGTAAATTTTTAGCAGCATTCTTGTCCACCCCTGAAGGATGGGTTTTACTGTTTGTTAACAGCGCCGGCTAGTAGTCAATATTTTTTTATAACAGCGCGTATTGGTTCGCGCTTCGAGACTGCAATAAACAATGTTGACTGCTGTATGTTCGCAATTAGCACTGTTGTTTGGACATGCTAAATTTTTTTTGAATTTTCAGGGCGCCGGTATCGGCAAGCGAGAGGCTCGCACGATCGGTATCGCGGTCGACTACCGCCGCACCAACCGCTCGCTCGAGTCGCTGCAGCTGAACACCCAGCGTCTCAAGGAGTACCGTTCGCGACTCATTCTCTTCCCGAAGAAGTTGAGCAAGCCCAAGAAGGGCGATAGCGCGGTCAGTCTTTTGCTATCTTTTTCAAGTTTACTTGCTTTTTCTGAATGATAGTTGTCAATATTTTGCTTGCCATTTTAATAGAGCAGTGTAAATCGGTCTTTTCAATATTTTTTCACGAACTAAGTGATTTAACCTTCTTGTTAATGCTACTTAGCCGAGTCGCATCGAAATTCGCCACCTAGCAATTAACTGTGCTGCCACACATACCTGATCAAGCTGGGATCCCCATGGCATATCCTGTGTATACTTTTGTAGCTATACCGTACTCGATAATGCAAATTTTGGGTGCAAAATTCAAATTTTGAATTGAAATTTGAATTCCCGCGCAAAAAAGCCCGTGAAATGTCAAATACGTAATGGCGGTCGTTGCGCAGGTATGCTGCCACATATTGTTTGTCTTTGTTACAGGCGGAGGAGCTGAAGCTGGCGACGCAGCTGCGCGGTGTGATCATGCCGGTCAAGCAGACCGTGAAGAAGGACAAGGCGCGCGCCATCACCGACGCCGACAAGAAGTTCGAGCCGTACCGTCTGATGCGTCGCACGCGTATCGACAAGCGACTCAAGGGCGTCCGCGAAAAGAAGGCCAAGGAAGCCGCCGAGGAGGGCGTCGGTGGTGGCCGTCGTTAAGTCTGCGCCGATCCTTAGTTGTTCGTGCACCTTGTTTCCATGAAAACTGTTGGAATATATTGCCGTTGATGTCGTTACCTCATTGAGATCGCAGGCACGCTTACACATCGGCCCGCTCGACATCGTGCATGTTTAGGATTGCCAGATTTCAAAAATGCCAAAGCAGTAGATATTATGCAATTTTTCACATACAAATTTTTTTTGCGCACATTTCTAACACTTTAGGGGCGGATCATGGGCATTGGTGGCTCGATTAAAAAATGGTTGGGGTCCCCTATACGACGCAAAACGTCGCACGAGCCGAATCGGCTGGGGGTCCAGGGGCGCGCTTAAGCGTAAAGTTTTTAGTGATTGGTGCATTTTGAGCGATTTTGTGCACAAAAATTGACAAAGCAGTAAAAGTAGTATGATGGGCTCCAAAGCAGTAGTTTTCAAGCAGTAGATCCCACCTCAAAGCAGTAGGTCTGGCGACCCTATGCATATTCAGTTCGATTACCGCAGCTATTTACTTCGCCAACATCAGAAAACACATCACATAATAGAACAGAGTCGAGCATTATTTGTCTCAGCAGCTATTCAGAGCATACTTTTAGTATTCTAAACAGTCTAGTAGATCTACAGCAGCAAACGCACCAGCAAAAAATTCGAAAATGTTTATCCAAGCATACATACGCTGGCTTTTTGGTCAGTATTCAAAAAGAAATTTGAAATTTCAAGTGTTGCGATTTGATAGCAACGTTCACGACTGTTGATTTAGAAAGTATAGAAACGCAATTCGGCTACACGTAAGGCCAACTCTAAAGAGGACTAATGAGTGATACAACAAAATACAACCGAATATCGGCATTTGCATGGCGCCGCCAGGTGCCGTAATTTCGTACCTGAGGAGACGGACGAACGGCTGGGGTACCTAAGTGCAGTTGACCATACAAGGAGACATGGACAGTTGCCGCGTTGGAAAACTTCAATATACGAACGCTCAATCGTTCCAAGTGTGTTGATGATTGCCGCAAAAATAGTCTTGTATACAGCCGATATAACCGGTGCGCATTGGAAATGGTGAGAAATAGCAGTGAGATGCGAAAAATCACAAGACCACAGGAAAGATCGATCATTTGCCGTGTGACTGATCGTATGTGTCTTTGTTCTTGTAGGCGCCGACATAACCACTCTCGTCGTTTTGTTCCGCGCGCCCCGCCTTGCCCTTGCCCTTGCCCTCGGCGTCGAAGCGCTCCTTGTGCGCGCCCGTGTACTTGGTGTGGTCGGTGAGGCGGCTGTAGACGCCGTCGGCGCTGGGCTTCTGCAAAGCACCGACTCATGCCATAGATGTACTTGGGGAGGGATACCCCCCCTAATCGATCCGAAGGAAGGCCGGATTTCTGACCCCCCCCCCCTCTAAATTCGGCCGAAGGCCAAAAAAAAGATTTTTTTTGAATTCCCGCCCAAAAATACCGTCATTTTGCCTAATTTGCATATGCAAATTTTTAGGGTTTCCGCTCCCCCCTTCTGATTTTAGGATTTGGATTTCCAATCCCCTCTAACCTCGTATCCCAAGTACGCCAATGACTCATGCTAAGGGACGTCAATCCGCATCAGGCATCGAGCCGGGCGGGTCGGATTTCTCGGCGGAGAAGAGCGTTCGTTAGCGACGATCAATGCTCGGTCGGCGAGAGACGGTCTCATCGAAACACATACCGAGGCGCTTTTGACGGACGGAGCGTCGAGCTGCGCCAATCGTTCCGTGATCGCGTCCAGCTCCTCTTGCACAGTCTTCTTCGACTTGGACGCGCGGTCTTCGGCCACTTTGACGAGCACCTCTTTCGTCTCAACGTAACTCGCCTTCTTCTTCGGTCTGAAACGAATCGATAACCCGTTCGTAGGCGCAAGTGACAATACGTCGCTCAGCAACACGCTAACTAACCCGGTCACTTTCGCGAACGCAATGCCCGTCATCGTGGTCGTGATGGTCTTTGCGTCGAGCACGCCAGCATCCTTGAGCCACTTGTCAAAGTTCTTGCCGGTCATCTCGGTGGCGGTGGCGCTGCCGAACTTAGTGAACGCCTCCCACTTGGCCTTGACGTCCTTGTTGTCCCACTTCCATTCCATCTCATCGGCGGTTGCATGCTTTGACTCCGCCATTGCCACTGAAACGCAGAGCCACGCATCACACGCACATCCGGACAAATTCAAAGTGGACATTCGACGCAATATGTACAAACGCGCGCGCAACGACACACTGCGCGAGAAGATGGGCGCGCCATAGTGTGGCAAGTTGCAAAACGGCGAGCATACGATTGTCGCTAAATGAGTCATCAACGCCTAGCAAATCACCCAACTCGAGCACAAAACACAGCGCTGCTTTCGTCGACGTCTATCTGGGCTCGTTGCGGGCGCCGATAAGCTCGTAAGGCGGCAAGTCTCGGTCGAGTCGGCGCATTCGTCGGTAAGAATCATTACGTTGCAGCGACGCAATTGATAACAACTATCGTCAAAGTACTCGGCGGCGATCGTTGGGCAGCGTCAGTGTGTCTAGCTAACGACTGACCGAGCACCGCTGCAATGTCTCTCAGCAGAGGTGATGCGGTCGTAATGAAGTAGTCACGCGCGGATCGCTCGTCGCCACACACGGACGGCCTGCCCGTCGCAACGTCGCGTGGAAATCGACGACGCTTCGTTGCAGAATTGCGGGGTACTTCGGTCGCCAACAACAAATCGTCGCCAAGCTGCTCGCAGCCGCCGGCGCAGGGCAACGGCCGCGCCTCGCAAACAGCGCGCTGTCGCCGAGATGTGCTGTGTGGTAGGTGGTTGGTTGAAAAAGGCGGGCGGCGGAGGCGCTTTTGGCTGGCGCGACCGTGATCGATCGCGCGCGTAACGCCGGGCAGGAAACACGGTTCGAACGGCGTAGAAACGGCGTCACAGATTCAGTGTCGTCGCTAAGGCCCGGGCGGGGCGCGCAGTCACAGCTGCCAGCCGGTCGCGAGTGAGGCGCAAGTCGTGTCGTCAAACAGCGCCGCTGACGGCGACCGAATTCCACCCGCACGGAACACACGGAATACTGTTGGTCGCCCGCATGGGCGACGACGGCAGCTGCAGTCGGTCGTCCCAGCCGGTCGATCGCCCGACGGCCAAACTTGTTCATTATTCATGCCAATCTGAGCATTCGCGCCGATGCAGACACCGACCACTAATCGGCCACTCTCCATGGCCGCCAAAGAGCAGCGCTGGCCTCTCGACCGCCGACGAATGAGTCATCGCCATCGGAAGGCATTTGTCAAGTGTCATCGCGCCGCTGATCAAATGCATCCCGCTCTTTTGTGCCCTCTTAATTTTACTACCGGAAACTCTTTTGGTATCATTTTTGTGTGCGTCATGGCAAAGCGAAAGTAGAAGACATTGAATATTGTTACCCGTTCACAATTCAGTCAACAAACAATGTGGATTGAAAAACGGGCACTTTCATTCACTCATGTCTTCGTCCCCTGATTCCTGCGAGTTCTCGTTCAACAGGACGTACTCGCGACTGCTGAATCCAAACTTGACCACATCCTTTTCCTTGAGCTCGACATAACGCTGCGCTTCGATGCGTTCATTATTAAGAAAAGTTCCGTTGCCAGAGCCCAGGTCGATGATATACGGTTTGATTCGTCGACCCTTCGATCCGTCCTCGCGTGTGTAAGCTATCGATCGGTACTGTAACACAGCGTGCTGCTTCGAGCAACTCGGATGGTCCACCGGCAGATCGGCTACTCGGCGGTCGCGACCTGAACCAGACATATTTAGCAAAGAAACTCGACTGTACATGGTGATCAGCAGCAATGTTCAGGGCCGGGTCGGCCCCAAAGGAAAGTACCGGGCCCGGGCCGGGCCAATTTTCAGAGAAGTTATTGAATGTAACACTTCAAAATTATCGATATGTAGAACAACTTATTTGACTAGGTAGAGTATGCAAAATGTCAATTTTGGGCGATTTTTGACTTGACAATCTGTCAAATTGACGGTCTATATCTACTTTTCGTCAGCTTTTTCTTCTCTTTCGGTCAGGCCGGGCGCAGGCCGGTCCGGAGGGAAAGCACCGGCCCGTGAACATTACTGGTGATCAGACAATAAATCTCACATCAATCGCTCTTACCAATCAAATAGGCGCTTTGACGGTGCACATAAAGCACAGGCAGAGTATCGTCGCCTTTGAAGGGATAGAGTCGCCAACGTATCTTCGGTTTGCGCGCCTCGGGCGGTTCGTTATACTTTACTACGACGCCGTTGAACGAATTGGTGTCCTGCGCCAAAGCGCCGCTTGTGCCCATGTTGGGCTTCTCCTTCTCGATTGGCTCTTCTTCCTCCGGTTTCTCCTCCTTCGTCGCACTGCCCCACGCAAATTTCGGCTCATTGTCTCGCAAAGGATTCATCACCTCCGTTTTGCGGCTAAAAACGAATGCATCTGAATGTGAACACAATATTTTCGTAATGCTCTTCGAAAACCAAGTGCGATCGACGTACGAAAAAACGACCCTTGGGAAACATAAGGACTTTTGGCAGACTACAAGAAATTTTTTTAGAATGATGAACAATGTGGTGAGCAGACATGGGCACGGGGGGATTCCCCCCAGGGGTAAAAAAATGTGTTCGCCACGTAGTGGGGGAAAAAATTGGACAAGCACTGGATAGAATGGGGTTTTTGAAGAATTTTTGGTACTAAACCTCCCCCCTCCCCTAGAGATTTGACCTTGCCCATGTCTGGTGGTGAGCATACCATATTATAAGACAGTCTATACCTGAAGTGGAGCAAAGGAAAAGGAACGAGACGTAGAAAGAGAAAATCTTACTTGAAGCGCTCGCGCCGTTCTTGCTCGTCACGTTCCCACTGGGGGTCTTCCTTTCGTCTCCGCTGCGGCGGTTCCTCTCGACGAGGACGCTCACGCTCACGCTCGTCGACGGGCGAACCACGTCTGCGCTCGGGAGAAGCTGGTCTTCGGCGTTCAGCAGGACTGCGTCTGTCCTGTCTGCGATGTGGTGGCGGCGATCGCTGTCTCCGCGACCTATCCTCTAGACGTGGAGATGGTGACGCGCGTCGTCGTCTTGGTGGCGATTCGACTCGTGGTCGTTTTGCGCGTGGTTCTACAGGAATATCAGCCGACTTTTCTCGTTCACTCTTCAAATGAATATCTTTCTCGACGATCTTTCTAGACCGATCAGCAGCAGGGGCAGGCGACACCGACCTCGACTTGGGTTCTTCTTTCACTTTGGTAGCTGTTTTAGCGCTCGTTACAGCTGCTTCTGTTGTTTTTTGAGCCGTTTTAGCGCTCGTCACTGCTGCTTCTATCGTTTTTTCCTTGTCTTTCTCCCGCATTTTGGTTGATCGCGAAGAAGAGGAGACTTTCTTCGTCTTTTTCTTTTTTTCGGCCGAAGACACTGAAGAAGTAGAAGAGTGACTGCTGCCACTGCTTGAGGACGAGGTAGAGCTGGATGAACTGGACGAATCAGAGTCTGTATCCGAACTGCTGCTCTCAGATTCTTTCTTCTTGCGACCCATCGCGTTGCGGATAATATAAGAGAGTAAATGGAAAAGCCTTGTTTACTGAGTTTTACGTTTTCCACCCGCGACGCGCGCGCTCCGAACGTGATATCGTTATTGATGACTGCGGCGTTCTCATATGTTGATGTATTTTGCGACCCCAGTAGAACGATACGCAGCCAACAACTAGGAAATATTCCCAATGAAATTCTCCTGTATCAGTTCGTTTCATCTGCTCTACTTACTTTATTCGTTTATTTACATGCTCATTTCGCTGATTTTTGCAGTGTGATTTTTATTACATTATCAATAATATCGCCTATTTCAGATTACAGATGTCGCGGTATTATGACGGTGCGTCGAGGTACGTTGAATTATTCTTGAATTTTCATTAATAGAATGTCAAGTAGTACGTGACATTTTGCAGCGGAAGGGACTTTGATCGATATGCGGACCGATATGACGATTCGGCGATGTCGCGAGTGCGACAGCACTACTGGACGGCTAAGCAGGCGATACAGTCCAAGTTTGGGAAGAAGGAAGACGATCACTTGGTGGCGTCGGACGCGGAGCTAGATGCGAAGTTGGCCGTGTTCTACTCGGTGAAAAGCACATGCGAATCCATGTTGCAGTGCATCGAGCACTACCAGGACTACATCTGTGGTTCGTCCATTGTTCGCCAAGAATCACCCATTTTACACTTTGCTTTCAGAGCTTTCGCAGGAAGACAACGCTTTGGGTCGCTTTTTGAAACAGCGTGGCAAACAGGACAAGACACAGGCGGGCAAGATGATGTCGGCCGTCGGACGTGCTCAGAGTTTCGCCGCTCAGCAACGGTACAGACATGTGGTTGCTCGATTGATTGCAATAATGTGATGCAGATTGGCGCTGCGAGTGCCTCTAGTGCGACTGTACCAAGAACTGGATGTGTTCACAGAGCGCGCAGTTGAGGATTGCAACCAGACAGTGGAAGCGACTCGGCGCGCTCGCACCGAATACCGCGGTTCGCTGCTCTGGATGAAGAACGTGTCTGAACAGCTCGATCCCGACACTTATCGGCAACTGGAAAAGTTTCGTGCAGTGCAGGCGGCCGTGCGGCGCAACAAAGCCAAGTTCGACAAACTGAAACTGGACTGTCTGCAGAAGATTGATCTGCTCGCCGCTAGTCGGTGCAATCTTTTTTCTCAGGTATTGGATTGAGACCCACTCGAAGTAGGAAAAAAGAGCTCTGCATGCATTAAAGACGACCATTAATGATTTATGAGCGAGCCAGATCTCGGTTTTTTCGTTAGGACTATTCGCAGCCTTTTCACTATTACTACTTGATTCGTATTGCTTTTCAGTTGATGGCCAATTATCAGAACTGCTTGCTGAGCTTCTGGGACAGAACGTCGAAAGCGCACCACACCGTATCGGAAAATTTCAAGGGCTACCAACACTATGAATTCATAATTCTGAAGGTAATTAGCTGATGTGGGTCGACGGAACAGAAAACATAATGAAAGTCATTGCTTAGGATTTATCGGAGCCTTCGAAACGATTGGCGGAGCTGACGGCGGGCGAGCAGTCGGAGCCGACGGCGGGCGCTGGTGGCGAGGAGCCGACGGACCAATCGGGCGACGCGGAGTGATTGGCTTATGGCGATCGGCGGACTAATCGTCTTCCTCCTTGCAGACTGATCGCCTTCCAAGAGGAGGACGAGACGGCGCAGGCGCGCGCCAATGACGCCAAGATGCAGCGTAGCGACAGTCTCGAACGCATGCTCTTCGGCACCGATAGTCCCGAGCACAAGTCCACCGGCCATCGTCAGCTCGCTCGCGAACGCTCCGAAAGTCCGCTCGGCATTAATGACGACCGTCCCGCCATCGACGACCTGCTCCAAGGACCCACCATCCCACCGCTACCCGACAAGCTGTTCGCTTCCAACGAACCTGTTCCCAGACTCCCGCCGCCACCCGGCTGGTCCTCCTCGCACACCGCTTCCACCGCTATTCCCAGCGATCTTTGTGAGTCAACGTCCCTTCTGCGATTTAAGGCCTAAACAGAGTAATTGCGAATTCGCGCAATTCGCAATTTTTGTGAAGAAAAGAACTAATATATAATCTTGATCTGCAGTTATTCTTAGTTTTTCTTCACAAAAATTGTGATTGCACCAATTCGCAATTACTCTGTTTAGGCCATAATGGTAAATTTACACTCACTACATTTCGTTTCAGTTGCCGATCAATTCGCCCAGTTGGATTTGTCTGCTGAAGCGACCAATGACCCGATCGCGCAGTTGCTCGGAAGCAATGCTGGCGACGACAGCAATTCTTTCACTTACCAGTGGCAGCACGCGTTTGGCCAACAACCGTTGTCGCGTATGTCGATCGAGCCCGTCTTGCTTTAGAGTTTGGCCGTTTTAGCTCCTGCGGTGAACGCGTCATCGTCGGGAGGATTCGACCCATCGATACAGTCGCAACAAGCAAGTCTTCAGCCGACTCCTCTGCAATCGAAAAAGCCTGTACAGAGCTTCTTGCCGTCTGAATTATTCGAGCGATCGATCGGTGAAGCGTTCGCCGACCTACCGACATCTCCACCTGCAGCAACAAAACAAGCAATCGGTTCCCAAAAGAAAGACGTTAGTTGTTCATGTCTTGTCCGTTTTACAGAAGAAAAACTTTTTTAGACGCCTGCGTGGTACGGTCTATTCGCCGATTTGGACCCATTGAAAGGCTCCGAACAACTGGACGCTGCTGCCAATCGTCAATGCTAGCATCTTTGTTTATTTGTTCCCACTGTTTCGCTCCACTTGTCACTTCGTTCATTTTCGAACTTTAATCACATTCCGAACCAAAGCTGAGCGATCATTGGTCATTCCGGACTTTTTTCGGGCTGCTCTGAGCGCTTGTGATACTATGCTTTAGTGGTGGTCATCTTTATTCTCGTCAGTGATTCTCTTTTGTTCGCTATTTGCTGTTAATTATTGCATGAAACAAATTTCCTCTAGTCTACAGTATTTTATTCGACCGGATGGCTTATACTTGGGTTGAATTGAATGGAACATTCCAGCTTATTGTTATGGTCTCTGTTATGATAAAGAAATCATTATTTGCGGCCGATCATATTTTTGATCTTCTACTGACTTCCACAATCGTAGTGCCGCAAAAGAGCGATATGCGACGCGTTGAATTACCGCGGTACCGTAACGTACAGTGATGATTGGACAGGATGTCCGCGCTTCCTTCAAATTTGAGACAACATCGCCACTCCCCCTCAATAATTCTCGCTCTGATTCATCAACGCTTCGATTCGTGGATAAAGATCGGCGCAAAGTTTTGGAGCGAAAAATTAACGAGTCATACGAAACACCGGACGTACAAATCCATCTTCTGCAGTGCTTCTATTCAGTGAGTCATTGTTTTTTGGAATCTTTTATTCACAATTCTTGAATTATGAATCAGCCCAGTAAAACAAACCCTTGCAAAACATGCAGAAAGAACCCTCTCTGTATTATTTTTGCTGAGTTCAACATCGATAGCTTTTGGATAGCATTTTAATTGTCCTCTGTCTTCTGACCATCTATCTCACTGCTTTGAAGTGGTATTTTGATTTTCCATATTGTTTTTTGGCATCATGTCATCAACGACCAATTGTTGTTCTTCTGGCGATTGCGATAGGCCTACGCGTTCATGCTGTGTGCATTTTTTGCGTTTGCGAAGCGCTCTTTGACGGTGACTGGACGTGTTTATCATTGTGCATGCAGGAGATAGCTGCATTCGCAGTCGGTAGCCTGTGGCGCCGCTCGAACGCATGGCTGCATGGGTCGAGCGCGCTATGAGCATTATTCAAATGAACGTGACACACGCTGTTGCACGCACGATGCGCGGCGCAACGAAAGTGTCGACACGACAGAGTGATACTCATCGGCCGGATAATCTGATGACGACGCTTGGCACCGTCAGCCCAGCCACCTGTGACTTGTGTTTGTGCGCGATGGTATTAGCGGCCGGCGCCGTCTGCGGTTCATTGGTCGGCGTCGGCCGCCGATCCGATTGCCCTCGCGAAATTGATCCGGTGGCTGCTTGCGGCTGACCGCTCGCTTCGCCATCTTACTCCGCCGAACGTATCCGTTTCCTTCGCTCCGATATTCTAGCATAATTACTATTTGTTGTCGGGTGTCTTGCATTGCAGACGCTCTTGCCACTCGGCGGCACTCGTTGGTTTTTTGAGTCTGGAACAACAGCAGCTGCGGTACGCGGAGGATATGTCTGCGGTGCGTTTTGAAAGGGGGAAAAAGTGTGTTTTGCGCGGTAGCGACGCGGGTGAGAACGGTTGGCGATGGATTCGCCTGGGGGTCGAGATCAGACGGCGGCAGATGTGCGGCGCTGGGCGGTGAATGAGAATGAGGCGCTGGGCGTTGCGTCTACGCCGCAGCCAATCGGAAGGATTGCTGGTGTCCGGCCCGACCGGCCGACTGCTCTTGAGGCTGACCCTGCGATTTGTCACGATCGCTAGCCTGGGCAAACAGCTCTCTTCTTGACGGTCGGCGCTCTCGTTACGCTTCCGCTCCGCACTGAAATTGAGCTATCATGACCGACTTGCGACTTTCTTCTCCGGCTCGGCGATTTGCGGACGACGACGAGACCGATTTCGCCGCCGTGGTGCGTTGGTTGTTGGCTTCCGCGCATCGCGGGTCGCCTTATTGATACCCTGCGTTCTTATCTGCTCCTCGCGTGCCGTCTGCCACCAATCTGTTGTCTGCCTGAACGGGAAACAGAACACCGCTCTCTTTGTTTGAATAGCTAACGTGCCCCGTCTTATCCAAGTGCACTATTTCAGAGCAACGCTTTATCGCGTCGTCGCGAAGAACTGTTCCGGCTGGAATCTTCTAACGGACAGGTCAAGACAATGGTCAGTCAGCAGCACAACGGCAACGGCGTGCACAACGGCGACTCGGCGCACCAAAACGGCAACGGTTAGTGCAACTGTGTGCCGTGTGTGTCGACCGGTTCATTGCTGCTCAGATGTCGATGCTCGGCGTGTTAAAGTGTCGGAGACGGCGGCGCGAATCAACGGGGCTCATAGCGGGCCCGAAACGCCGAAAAAGGGTAATCAAAGCAATTGTAATGCAGCTCTGCTCGCGACCGCATGCCTTCCTACCCCCTTTGTCTTTGTCTTTGCCTGCTGATTCGATGCGCTGCGCCGGTTTCCGTTGGCCGTGCGCGCTGCGCGCTGATTCACGCCCGGCGCTTTTTCTGCGCTCTATCCTGTGCCGATTTCGTGCCGTCTGTCCGCCAGATAATCGAGGGGTCGAATGCAGGTCTGGCGCCGTCGCCGCCCACCCGCTGTTACCCGGGCACTCCCGGCAAGATGGACTTCTCCACGTTCGCCACGAACAAGGAGACGCAAGCCTACGTCGGCTTCGCCAACATTCCCAATCAAGTCTTCCGACGCGCCATCAAGCAGGGCTTCGACTTCACACTCATGGTTGTGGGTGAGTGCTGTGTATATAGGGTTGCCAGATATCCAAACATCAAAAAGAGTACATTTTGCGGTTTTTTAGCTGTAATTCCGTAAAAGAGCGTACTTCCCCTATGAATTTTTTCGCTTGGGTGTCGAAAAAGTCAATTGTATCCGGTGCTTAATTCATTTTTGACCTTCCAAAAAAGAACATGATAATCCTATGTGTGTGCCGACCGATGGACGGTTGAAGGACGGTTGAATTCAGGCCAATCGGGGTTGGGCAAATCGACGTTCATCAACTCTCTCTTCCTGTCGGACATCTATCCGCCGGTGCCGACGGGTGTGGTCCGGACGTATCCGCAGACGCTGCAGGTGGAAACCAAGGCCGTGCGTCTGGTCGAGAACGGAGTGTCCCTCAATCTGACGCTCGTCGACACCCCCGGTTTCGGCGATGCCGTCGATAACAACAAATGGTTTCACTCACACTCAGTCGTCGTTAATTCCTACACACGCATCGCTTTCAGCTGGGAGCCGGTGATTGAGTTTTGCGACCGCAAATATCTCGAGTACTTTACCGAAGAGACCAAAATCCAGCGCAAGGAACGCATTCCCGACAAACGCGTCCATCTCGTTATCTACTTTATCGCCCCTTCTGGTCACGGGTACGTTCATTATTCCACTGCAATTTGTGTCTAATGGACGCCTTACGTTTCATTATGGCGTATTCATTTTCCTCTGAAGTGTTTATTATCTTTCGGTGCAAATATTAGCATCTCGAATACCGTAGTTTGTCAATTGTAGCTAGCCACAACAGATTTGATTGTTTGATGGGGTTGAATTTTAGCTTGAAGCAGCTCGACATCGAGTTCATGAAGCGTCTGCATGATCGCGTCAACGTAATACCGGTGATCGCCAAAGCCGACACTATGACACCCGAAGAACTGGAACGCTTCAAGAAACAGGTGCCGTTCGCGCTTTTTTCTCTGCACTGTTGGCTTCAAGGATGTGAATTCAGATATCGAAAGAGATCGACGCTCACCAAATCAAAGTGTACAAGTTTCCCGATGCCGAGGACGAAGATGAACGCAAGCAGTTGCAGCCGTTGAAGGTATGAACTGAGATGAGTGCGAAAATGCGCATAGGTGGTTGCGATTGCAGGATCGCGTGCCGTTCGCCGTCGTCGGCAGCAATATAATCAAAGAGGGCGACGGAGGAAAGAAGATCCGCTATCGTGAATACCCCTGGGGTACGGTGGAAGTGGAGAACATGAAACACAACGACTTTATCGCTCTGCGCGACATGATCATCCGGTGCGATCGCAGCGAGAACCATCACTCACTCACTAACTCTTTCACCGTTTCAGGACCAATCTGATCGACCTCATCGACGTCACTCGAGGTGTGCATTACGAGAACTTTCGCTGTCGTCAGCTCAACAAGGCCACCATTAGCAACACCACCACCACCTCGTCGGACATGTACAATTTGTGTCACGTGTCACGTGACCTATTCTTCCACGGCTTATTTTCAGGGATCCCTTCACCCAGATGGAACAGGATAAATTGTCCAAGGAACGCCAGCTGGTGGACAAGAAGGTGCACATGGAGAAGGTAATGACTGTACCCAGATATTGGCACAGTCCGAGGGGTCGAGGGGTGATTTGGTACCAAACATTTTCGGCTAGCGAGGAGGATATCACCCTCCAGCGGTGATTCGATCCAATGCTTGTTCAAAAAAAATTTGGCGGCAACGTTTTTATCACCCCGGCCGTTTTGGGGTCTGGGATATCTGGACCCTTAGGGGTGTGCACCTCAAAACGGCTGGGGGGTGCAAATTTTTTTCCCCATTTATCCCGTGCTTGTCGCTTATCAACCAAAAAAAGGTCGCCGGATTGAAAACTTCATTCTATCCAGTGCAAATTCAAAAAATTTGCCTTTTTAGGGAGCAATCACAGAGGGGACCCTTATATTGCTCGTTTTTTACACTCCCACGCCCACCTCTAGGGGGGGGTAATATCACCCCCCGTGCTCGTTTTTGACTGTACCCATGTGCCACTCTCTGTTTGCACATCTATGCTGCACGCGTTCAGGTTTTCGAAGAGAAAGTCGGCATTCGCGAGCGCAAGATGTCCGATCGAAACGCAAAGGTCTTTCATTGCTTGCTTTTGTCGCCACCTGAGTTGCTCAACTGTAAAACTTCTGTCTTTGTTTAGTTTGAACAAAGAGAGAAGGAGAACAGAAAATCTCTGGAGGAGAAACGGGTGGAGCTAGATCGTCTGAAGTCGTCGTTGTTGGAGGCAAAGAAGGAGAACCCCCAGCTGGCGTCCATGGACTCTCGAGCCAGCGTTCACTCGGGGGGATCCAATGAGTACGTTTAACAAAAATCTTTCTTCTGTACGTCGGGAAATGATTCTGTATTTTCTCGTTAATTAATTAGTTCACGTGCAACTGTCGCACAAAAGACAAAAAATTTCGTTCAGTCCAGAAAGAACAACGGAATTTTAGATGGTTTGAATTAATTAATAATAATTCCATATAGGGGCTGTCCACAAATTACGGGTTACGCGCAGGTTACGGGAGGGGGGGGTAAAAAAGGCCAAAAATATGGTTACATAATTTATGGACAGCCCCATAGAAGCGGTGGCTGGGCTGGCTAATGTACCGAATATTTCCCGACTTACAGTACTAGACAGGCACGCTTCTGTTGTGTTTTTACCCCGAGGAAACAACATGCTAGTGTGATTTGGATCGATATGCAGCAAATTTTTGTGTGGCCCAATGTTGTTGTTGCGCTCAAGTGCATGAACTGTGATAATGAGCTGACGGTGTTCCGCTTTGGGCACCGTCGGTCCCGCATCGCATCCATTATTTGCTGTTTATCACAGCGGCGGGAGTGATGACGATCGATCGCAGCGTCATCCCACTCGTTCCTATCTCGGATGGGACGAGGCGGTGAGGCGTGATCCATCATCAAACCATGATTTGGTTTTCCTTAGACAGAGTAGATCTGGGCGCACCGCACGGCTGCAGTTGGTTTGCCTTATTTGCAATTTTCGCCTTGCAGTCGATCGCCGCCGGAGAAGTCGCTGAAGAAGAAGGGCGGCACACTTGGCAGCATGTTCGCCCGCAACAAGCACGACGAGTAGATCGCGCTCGCCATCGACACCCCTGCGCATCTTCGTCTTTTGATTTCGCTACGAGCTTCTTCCTCACCACATCATTCGTCTGCCTTACGCATCGCTTCGCTTTGTTCATCTTTGCGCCTTGACGGTGCTGCTTCGCTCATTTCCCTTTGTCTGGAGTCGTACTTGGCCCATTGTCGCGTCTTCCTTGTGATGTCATTGTCTGCTGTGTCAATGTGGTTTGCTCGACCGATGTTCAATATTTGCAGTGGGACAAAGAAACGACGCGGCTTCCCAAGTTTTCGACTGACTTAGATTGTAAGACAGATTTTAAGCGTATATGTCAATGAGCGTTCCTTTCATTGCCTGTACTACCGACTGCCGTTTTTTACTGTTACCATGACCAATTGCTTTTCGGACTGTTCGCTACTAACTGTTCAATGAGCTGCCAAGCACTTGGTGGTTCACATGCGTATTGCTGTTAGTTTCCGCCAGTGTTTACCATTTCATTGTCATCGAGTATTATGCGATTCAGCGATGCGTATCAGTGTATTTTTATTTGCTCACTCGTCGAAGCGATACGCAATCTCAGTCGCACAATTGCTGACTGAAGAAAAGAAATTGAGCTTGACTAAATGTCTGTCAGTGGCAATGATCAGACAGACGTGGCTGCCATCTGCTGATCGCCGCCGCTTGGTGAGTCGTCCACCACGCTGCTCGCTGGCCCATTGCCGTTCAACACCGCGGTCAGTCTACCACACTCGCTCTTCATGTCGTTCGGCGCCGCTCGCGACGAAATAAATGTCGTGACAGTGTTGCGAGGCATCGCTATGAAGCGTTTGCAGCACGCGCCGAATGTCAACTGGAACTGCAGGCGAAATTGCGCCGACATCGTCACATAAAGAACAAAGTTGAACGAGCTGTTGATCAGACTGAGCAGATCGAGGACGTCGCCGAAATGGGACATGATGAAGAGGACGGTGGGCTGAATGCCCGTCGCGACCACGAGCACTCCTTGCGGCAGCTCAGTCACCAAGAACACCAACACGATCAGGATGAGCATTGTAGTCGTCCGTTCCGCCGACGATCTTCCCGTCCGCCGACTTCTGCCGTCGTTGACGGCACTCCGTCGCAAACGATTGCGCCGTTTCCGGGCCTCGAGCAGCATGCGCACCAACAGTGTCATGAACACGGTGAGCAGCACGCAGGGCATAATCTTGAGTAGCATGCCCGACGTCCAGAAATTGAAGCGCTCCCATGCGCACGTCCACCAGTCCGGTCGACCGAGCGAGAATGCGCGCACAGTGCTGGACTCGTTGGTGAAGTAACGGCGGTAGGACGAATTAGGCGCAATGCACTTGAACGGGACTGGTTGCCGTCCGTGGTCGATAATCTTGTAGCGCAGGAGGTTGGGCACGGAGCCGATTAGGGAGATGACCAGTGCGATCGCGATGCCGATCATGGCGGCGCGCATCGAGTCCACACTGGGACCTCCACGAGAGGAACGAGACTGGCGCAAAATCAGGTAGCGCATGAAGGCCATCGAGACCGTTAGCCACAAGCTTGCGCTGTGTGCGTAAACGCTGAATATGGCGTAGAACTGAGTGTACACTATCCAGCCGTACGAGAAATATATTGGATTGCACATCTCCACTTCGCCGAAGATTATGTACGTCGCCATCAACGTCATGTCGAACACTGCGATTACAATCTAAAAATAGCGAGCTGAGCGCACCGAACTGACATTGAATTGCTTTATCTGTACCAAGATGACGTTGATGGGACTGCGCCGCATCAACGGTCTTAGCAGTACGAGAATGATGGCAATATTGGCGAGCACGCCGACCACGCAGATGACCGGTCGGACGTAGCGATGCGCCTCGCGATAGGGTCGGACGAGGTCGGTGAAGACGGCATCATAGTGCTTTTTCGCCACGGAGATGACCGATTTGTTCAGTCCGCACAGAACAGACATGACGGATTAAATGGCGCCTGGGGAGCAGCAATCGAATGGTCGTGGTCGGGCGGCGGAGCTCGGCGCTTCCTCACGGCGCTCAATACGACAGAAGCGAAGCGAGGACAGAGTCGTTGCCCAAGTTTTCATTAAGTCGTGCGCTTAAGCAACCGGTTGTGGACGGATTGTTGCGTCAGCAGAGGGACGGCTGACCGAGAGGGAGAGGGCGCCGCAAACCTCGAAGGTCTCGAATCACACAGTGCCGCAAGAAGGTCCCGGCCGTCTCATGCATACATTTATCAGTCAGAGAAGCGGACAACAGCGGAAGGCGAAGAGCAGAGAGAGAAGACGAGTCTCAGAGCAGCGTGAGCGAGCAATATCCGTCAGCTCAGTCAGTAAGGTCGACGCGGGTTCTTCTGCAATGGGCGAGGTCGACACATTCGAGATCCACGGCGTCGACTTACAAACGGGTTTGGCCGGTGTCGGTACGCCTCCATCATGCGACGGCGATACGCATCAAATGCGTCGCCAGCCTGCGCTTCGGCCGACGCCCCGAGCCCCTGATGATCGTCGGCGCTGCGGCCTCTGAAACAAACGTGATAGCGATCGGAAACGCAATTTGCGCGGCTGATGCGATCGTCGCTTTGTTCGGCACCCATCGGAAAGCGATTCTCCGACGGCGTCGAACAATTTGCGCACAAACAAGCGACTGCGTCACTCACTGCTTGATCGGCGCGAGGATGCCCTGCTGCGTCGCACCCAGCCCCCTTCCTTCCGTCCAGCCCATCCTGGCGAGCAGCTGGAAGCCTGAAACCGACCAACCGCGCATCATCACAATCTGCTTCGATACGCACCGCGATTCTGCTCCGTTAGTTTCTCGGCCGCGTAATCCGACTCCTGCTCGCGGGACTGTCTGAGCGCGGCCTCGTCGTAGCCGACGGGCAAGTAGTCTCCCAAATGGCGTTTCTGTCCGTCCAGCAACACTTGGTTGTCCGACCCGCACTGATCACCTGCAACACATCAGGACGTCCGTCGTTGCAGCGGGCGTTAGGAAGCACTCTCAGACGCACTGCTGCGGAGTCGTTCGATTTCGGCTTGACGTCGACGATGCTCCCAGGTGGGCCCTTGAGAAATCTCCTCCTCGATGCAAATATCTGAGTCGGCGGTCGGCGTCGGCAAGCCGAGACGTTCGATCGCGAGCAGCGCCTTGGCGCGCGCCTTCATCTGCTCACGCAACTGCTCCAGCTGCAACGGCCATCGGTCATTGACGTTCCACGGGGACTTGCAAGCCCAGCTTACTTCCACTTCGGCCCCCGTCTTTCCGTTTGTTTCGTTGGGCGTCGAGCCTGCAATCGACTCTATCAAACAGACAAGACGGATGAGAACGTCACTTGACTGCGCCTGTGTCGGAGACACATGCTCGGGCGCTGAGACGAATCGTTTTTCCTCTCGGCTCCACCGACTACTGCGCTTTTGCTCCTTGAATGCCCTATTCGACGTTGCTGGCGCAAGCTTTTCGACGCTTCTGGTCACCGGCGGGGACTGCACAATGGATGGCAAGGACACGTTGCCGGCGGGGTTGATGGACCGTGATACAGTGCTAGTGCTCGCCGGAGTACGCGGGACTGCTTTTGAGCCACCGACGGCGACACTTACAGAATCTGAAGGAAGCACACTTCAACGCCCAATCGATCATAATCAATAAGGGCACACCAGCACCAGGCTACCGTAACCAAACTAAATACTCGTGTGATTTTTCGACCAGCATTGGCAGTTCCATATATACCGTATTTTCAGAAATAGTGGCACCCTCATACAGTTTAAAAGTGTTTTATACAATGCAGACGATCTTACACCGTTATTTCTTCTGTAGTAGCTGATTTTTGCTCATAAAAATTCAGAAAATATATGATTTGATGAACATTTCGACAAAAAATGTTTCGTTTTTTTTCCATTTTGGAGGGTTTGAAACAATAGTAGCACAGCTTATTTCTTTCAAAATATTTTTGGAGTATGATGGATGACGCAGACATGGGCGAAATGTCACCCAACGGGAAAAACGTGCCCATGTCTGGGAAGACGTATGGCCCTATGTTTTGTGTGTGCTTTCTAATAAGCTCCGCGGCGCATATTAGAGTGCGGCGCTTATTTTAGCGTATACGGTATGCACTTTGCAACTAGATTGTGTGCAACACTGTTTTCTGTTGGTCTGGAGAGAGGGTATGACCAAGAGGACTGGTACTAGATAAAAAACTTATTATTTTCTTTTAGTTGTCGCGGAAACTAAATGTAATTAGCGACAGATCCAGGAGAGTGGAGGAAGAATGGATCCCATATGGCAGCGCGAATCGTGAAAGAACGTGCGCTAAAAGCATGCCGCTGAATCACTTTTAAACCATCAACGTCTTCTTTGCATCGCAGTCGCCAAAATTACATACCGTATTTTAAGAAATAGTAGTCTGTATTACTATTGTTTCAAACCCCCTCGATCCTATACTACTATTTCTGCGTGTACCACTATTATTTCGACCTCTTGATGAGCTAAAATTTTGCTTTGCAGAGCAATTATTTGCATGTTTTGGACAGAATGTTAATCAATTATTCCGCAAGTCAGTATCATTTCGAGCTTTACATTCCATAGTAAGGTTGTCATTTAGTATTCAGAACCCTTTTTAGTGCTAAATGTACGCATTTAACTTCTAATTTGGACCCCACCATACATTACTTATGCAGAAAGAATAGTACATGTACTACTATTTCTTGAAATACGGTATGTTGGAATGGACGAACTAACAAACCTTTGCGCAGTCGCGTTTCGTCCCACGTGGACAGAACTCACGCATCGATGAGCCGTCAGACTTAAACTTGTCGATCAAGGCCAACTCCTGCAATGAATACGTACAATAAAAATTACGGCGTCCAAATCGACCCCTCCACGCAAACTATTTCATATTTTCGTAATCGGTTCGTGACAAATGGGCGCAAAATACGGTTGCGCGTTGGCGCCTTGCCAAAATTTTGTTCACAACGCAAATTTTTTTTGTTCTCCCTCCGAATACGCTAACTTTGCACCGAATACGGTATACAGAGTGATACAGTATGCTTTCGACCCGGTCAGATTTAGCTGTCGCCGACAGTACATAACTAATGCACTTTTGAGCATTATCATTGCATTCCTTTTAGCACTCATGATACTAATGTGAAACGTTCATTCTTAAAATTACTGATCAATACTACTCTTACTAATGAGTGAAAAAAAATTGCTAAAAACGTTACGAATCATTCATTTAACAAAGTAAAACCGACGTATTCAAGCTGTGATCAATAGTTAGTCATATGCGAGAGAAAGTAATTATTAAGACAAACTAAATCAGCGAACCTTTGCAGTTGGTTTGTTCAGCAGATCGAGAATTTCGTTAGTCATCTTGCGAGTTTCTTTCTCTCGCGCAGACGGGGCAGAAAGAAGTGCTTCGATGCTGTCTTTCGGTTTGGATTTTTCCTAAAAAAGAAGGGTTATGGTCTAACCAAGCCAACGTTTACCTAATAACTAATGGATGACAATGAGGAGATGGTGGAATGTGAGAGACCATTTCCTTTCAAAACAGTAATGTGCACCGCGGTAACACTTTTTCGAAGCGTCTAATGTTAAGGATTTGAGTAAAAATAATAAATGCTCAACAAACTCAAATACCGTATTTCTTCTAATAGGGTGACCCTTCTAATAGGGCGATCCTCTCTAATAGTGCGACCCCCCAGCGATGGATCGAAATATCGGGCGACCCCCTCCAGCAGTACTATGAGAGTACGGAAACAAAAGCAGCCCGAAACGGTCATTTTTTTCGTGTTATTAACATTATTACGTCAAATGTCTCATTTTGTCTCATAATTGGTGCAAGATTTGGTGAAATAGGAGCAGCGTTGACGCAAATCTAGATAAAAACGAAGCATTTTGCCGACTTTTTAACTAGCAATATAGGGGTCGAAATATTGGGCGACCCTCTCTAATAGTGCGACCCCCTAGCGATGGATCGAAAAATAGGGCGACTGTCGTCCTATTAGAAGAAATATGGTATGCTGCGAGTGCCAAACCATGCAGTCGGTCACACTGGCGCATTCTCTATTGTTTTCAGCGATCGCTACAAGGTGTTTGTGGACATTTTCAACCTGTCTACATGGCTCATTCCTCGGGAGTACATCCCGCCGCTGTCCCCACTCATGGCCAAGACGCTATCCGTGAACAACATGGACCCGAATTTCATGCAGGTGACGCCGGAAAACTCGGAAGATGATACATGCTGACTAGCGATAAGATTCGTTTTGCTTAGCAACATCTCTCGGCTAGTATGTGAGCACGTAGCTGTATTCGAATGCTAACATAAGATAAATGCATTGATCGACAGATCAATTTCTCTGCGCATGGCGATTTTCGATTAGCTGGCGGACATGACCACGGTGGATATGGGGTACATCTAGGGTTGCCAGACAGAGGTGGGCAAGGTTTGACTCCTGGGGCCTGTTTCATAAAGGACTACGGACTACGGACTCGCGGAATACGGACTTGCGAAATGAAACCGTTAGTCCG
>JAQGCX010000168.1:0-23482 GCA_034700205.1 Plectus parietinus
TAACACAATGCACAGGTACCATCTATGTAGTGAAAATTTTGAGGCTGCAGCTTGTCGTTATCATATGTTTATTAATCAAAGAAATTCGTGATTTTCGTTGAAATTATAAAATGGTCCGTTTTTTCAATCGATCATAACTCGGTAATGGAAAGTCTGTTCGCGCTGAGCTTGGAAGATTATAACACAACATTTTAATCTCTACAAGACCGTCTTGGTGATCACAGAAAAGAATCTGGGATTCACCCCAGAGCAGTTAGGTCGACCCTACTGTGGATGCTCCCATACACTCCTATAGATCTTCGTGCCTGGTTGAAAATTTAAAGTAGGAGTGATGAAAATTTTATTAGACAAGCACCAGATAGAATGGGGGTCTGGGCGGTTTGGGGGTATATTACCCCCCACCTGGGTGGTCCCCCTTCAAGAGACACAATTGTGCTAGTGAGTGTTGAGTTGATCGTGTATATTGCATCTAATGTTTAATGCCTAGTTGTACTGCTGTGGCTTGTTACAAAATTCATGCTCGCTTTCGTTATCTTATGTACAAGCTGTCTTAAGCATTCTCAGCGTCTCATTTTAGTCTTTTCAGATAACACAGCTCGCGCGACTCTTCTGTCGGGTCACAAGTCACAAGTTCGGAATTTAACGCGCCACGCCCAAACTTAAACGATAATGGTCCTGCCTTTAATTGATGGCAACTTCCCGCAACACTTTCTGCGAAACCTGCGAGAGTACCGCGACTTGCACTTCCTGTGCGACTGTCTACTTCGAATTGAAACTCAGCAATCCATTCTGAAAAAAGATCAGAAGGACCCAGTGACCACTGTAAATCTCAAACTGCACAGTCCAAATGCCGTCAATTGCTTTAAAGTTGTGCTGGGCTATCTCTACAGTGGCGAGCTTCATCTCAGAGAGTGTGATCCCCATCATGTAAGTACTTACCACATTCTGTACTGCCTCGAATTGAAGACACTAACGGAGCAATTTTTCTTGAATCAAATCAAATTTCTTAAATCAGAAAAAAATTCACTAGACTCCCAAACAGTTTATGGTGCATAAAACATTTTGGAGAGATATAAGCCAGAACTGAGAAGAATTGAATTCGAGGCAGTTCGATTGTCTAATGTATTTGACTCAGCAATCAATTTTCTTGCCCTTCAGGTATTCCAAGTAGCAAAAGTATGCCAGATTACGGCACTTGAAGACCAACTGAGGCCACCAAGTCCGCCAAGGCCTTTGAAGCAAGAGCCAGTGACCCGAGCGGAAAACGACCGTTTGGATGACAACAGCCCCACGCCTCCAGCCAGATTAAACGGAATTTGCCCAGAGCACAAAAGTTTATGTTGTCCTTGCCGAAACACTAGCGATGGGTCGGTGTATGAGCCGCATCCAAATTCGATCCGCTACTCGCCCATGCCGCCTGTCTCTATGGCCTACGTCCCTGTCCAGTCGATAATGGTCAGCATGCCAACCCCACAAGCAGTTCATCTTCCGACCGTCGCCGCCACGGAGTCGATGAGAAGTATGATTTAGCATGGCATGATTGGCATAGGCAGTTTACAGATCGAGGGAGGGAGTCCATGGGAATTTGATTGTACCAACAATTTCGTTCCTGAAACTTTTGTCAGATGCGAATTCGTGTGTGGTGAAATCTTGCGCATTTTAACGCCAATTTTTGCACATTTCAGCGCTATGTACGAGTTATTTACAACCGCGAGGGACCAGTTTTTACTAGAGTGAGAGTACCATTGATTTTCGGATCACTCATTCAAACTGAGCGATTCAACAAAACATTTCATACTTACAGTAACTCGGCAATCGGAGCTTTGAGCTTATTCTGCCCAGTTTTTGAACAAATATGTGTAACATAGGCAGAGTGGGAACAGCAAAATGAAGGAAACCCGCAGTTCTGGAACGAATGAAAAAATACGTAGCACAGAACATAATAAGTTGTTTTCAACATTGCATCTTAGCCTAACTTAACCAGCGCAACGGTCATGGTTAAGATAGTGCAGGGCAAAGTTTATGCGATATCCCGATATCTAGCAAGCAGTGTAAAGTACGATATGCTAAGTATGTGCTCGATTCGTGTACTGTTCCATGTTGAACTATCTAGATCAATGGTCTTTTTTTAGGCTACTATGGAGCGCTTCTTCCCACAACTACCAATTTGCTTCCACCAGCGCCTCACTCCGCGCCCACCTACCCACCATTAGTGCACCAAGGTTTCCCATCAATGATTCGTGTTCCACATCTGCATGGTGGATCACCAATGTCCATGTCAACCTCAAACAGTCCGGCAGTTCCGATGAATGGGCATGTAACAAGGGCGATGGAAGTCGAAAGGGAACAACCGACTCCACGAAAGGCGACGGCGAAGAGGGGCGCGAACGCCAAACAACGGTCTTCTCCACCAGACGCTCCGTACGACAATTTAGGAGACGTCATAATTCCTTCATCGGAAAAGGAAGGTGGGTATCTCATTTCTTGAAATATGGCTGCATGTTATTTCCTGTCAAAACATTTCACGGATGTGATCAGATAAGCAATGAGAACGTCGCGGTTTGTTATTTCTGATGATCCATTTCCTGTGTACATTCTGCCAAACACCAGTGTGGGTGCCATTTGATAACTAAAATGTGACACTCTCGTGAAGTCACATGAGTAATTTCCCTTGATGACGTGCTTCTTGATGCTGACCAAAAAAGCTTATCTTCAACGTACAATATTCATGTGTAATGTGACGAAAGCTCACATGACAAAGACCTGATCATGAAACTTGGTCAGTCAGTGAACATCTGCTTTATTATTTACGAAAGCAAAGAATCATCGCTATTTACGGCTTTTATCTATCAGTAAAGGGCATAACAAGTATGACGTTGCGGTTTGTGGTTTACCGCTCATGACCAGAGATCAGTCGCATATGTGGGGAAGGTGAAAGAAGTGCGAAGACTTTGACAACGTTCTTGTTACTTATATAATTCAAACGACATGTACTCATGACAGATAAGAGTTTGAGGGCCTTAAGAGTGTCATATATCGCTCTAAAACGTGCACTTACCAACAGAAAATGCTCAAAGCTTATGATCTCATCCTTCTTTTATATCCATACTTTTTCCTTATAAACAAGTTGCAAAATCATTGCACAGAAAACGAATATTATATTTCCCTAATTTTCAGGATGGTGTCGAAACAAGAAGTACATCGAACGAGTCCCGAACGGATTCATGTGTACGGTATGCCGAAAAGTCTACGGCCGATACAATTCAGTTTCGTACCATGTTACGATCTACCATCGAAATCCGCCAATAAAGTGCGATGAGCCTGGATGTCAATTCACGACCAGAGAAGCAAGATATATCCATTTCCATAAATACTACAGACATCATATCGCTTTACCGGAGTCCATCGATTTAGGTACGCATTTGATTGTGCAAACTCAAGATTTTTAAGATATAGAGGGTTGGGCAATGAAAACCATATATGTTCGAAACGCTGTGTAATTTCATAAATATTCGTCGGATCAAAACAAAATTTAGTACACATATAGTCGAAAACCTTACTTAGAAGCTGTAAAAATTTCATATGGCACTTTTTGTTAGTAACGTTACTATCTCTCTTGATGAAGATAAATGATCAAAATTAAAAAGATTTTCAATGTTTGACCACAAAAATCCTATGAATTTTTTTGCAAATTTCTGCTGAATAATTTTTTCATTATTTAAAGCATAAAAACACTTCGCACGCTGTCAATTTCTGTTGTGCGCCTATTGCTCCAGATTGCGTTAGTGCTGTAATGCTGACAAAATTTGTATAAAACCAGTTGTTCACAACCGATCAACGAAGAAATTTTAAAGCTTCTGTGTCAGGTTTTGTGGATTAAGTGCGGTTAATATTAGCTTGAACTGATGAATATTTCTGAATCTACATCTTTTCAAACACACATGGTTTTCGTTGCTTTAATTTATTTTAAAGAAACATCAATTTAAAGATTCCGAGCTGGGACCTCTGAAAAAATTCGTCAAGGGGCCCAACTCTTATCCCACCACTAGCTGTCACTGTCAGTATTGAACGTGGAAGATTCCTGTGTGTACTTCAACCCCCACGACAAGTTTTCTTCTCCATTCCTTCCCACTCTAAGAGCTGGAGTTAAGGTCAATGGATAAGAAGTTGCAAATTGCTTTCGAAACGACACACAACTATATTAAATATTGTTCGAAAACTGAGGCACCTGCAGTATGATGCGCTTGTGTTACCCAAAAACTATTTAAATAAATGTCGATCCAACTCTGTAATTACGAACCCGCCAATACCGCCCAGCCCAGTTCATCACTGATTTCTCACAAAACTGATGCCATCCTTCTCTCAGTTAAGGTGATTCGAAAAGTATTCCGAGCGCTATTCAAATCATTTTATGTCTGACGAAATAAACGGTCCATTCCGCAATTTTACACTCACTTTTTCAGGCTCTAGAAAATGTCCGTTCTGCAGACATGTTTCAAAATCGCCGGCGATGCTTGAGAAACATGTGAGCCGCCATCTGCCGGACTGCAATCGGGTGGGACGAATGTACCAATGTCCGCAGTGTCCGAAGCAATTGAGCTCACAGAGGGATACGTACGACCACATGTTGACGCACGCCGAGGACAAAAACTACCCATGCGATCAGTGCAATTACAAGTCAGTTTCATTAGGCCCTATTTGCTACATTTTACCGATACTGAAACATCATGATTGATAACATCAAAAAGTACCACTATTCGGTACATTGATGTACAGGGTGTCCCAAAAAAAAAACAACAGGCGACTTTTTACGACAACCACAAATCGCCTCAGGGCATGTTATATACCAGAATGACGGCAATTTTTTGGAGATGCCCTGAGGCGATTTGCGGTTGTCGTAAAAAGTCGCCTTTTTTGGGACACCCTGTCAATGGGCTCCGAGGCCGGCTTCACCCTCGCGACCCTCCGAGAGGGGGGTATCTACCGTATACTGTTCATGTTGTGATTTTGGCGCGAAAATTTAAAAAATAGACCTGAATATTCTATGCATTGCAGAGGAAGAACGGAAAGCAACCTGACGCAACACGTGCTCTTCAAGCACAGCTCGGAGATGTTCAAGAAGAAGATGCGATGCAAAATCGACGAGTGTAACTTTACCTGCGCTACAATCGAGCAAATGCAGGAGCACAAGACTCGCGTGCATGAAAACGAAGTCCCCTCCACTAGTCATTCTTCCAATCGCGACGATGAAGAAGTGCTGCTCAGTCATAGCGATGAGGATGAAGACATTGATGTGGATGGTGAATCGGAGTCGATCAAGACGGAAGTGGAAGTGAGCAGTCCAATTCCCGCAACTGCACGACTAACTTTTGCTTCGATCGCCAATGAAAACGACAAATTTGCTATCGGCAGCACACAAAAACAGCCAGGATTTTCGGCGAACAGTAACGGAACTTTTCTCGAGGACGACCACAATCAATTAGCGTCGAACTCGGCGGCCAATGAGCGGGTTGTCAGGCAAAATTACGGTATGGCGTAGGTCTCGAATCGGACTCTGTGCAGGATAGTCAGAGTCCGTGGAACCATAACTGTTCTTGATCGCGAAGTGCAAATGAAAAAGTTAAAAAAATGTTGCAATTTCTTTGTTTATTATTGGTTAATCATCACGTTTTCATCGTCAACCCATGTCTTGTTTCCAATAACGAAGTTTTTCGGTCATTACTATTAGCTCTCTCACAAAAGGCTTGGGCTGACCCTGATTCGGAAGACATTCGCCGTGTTTTTCTGTTCACATTATTTCTTCTGTTTCTTGTCATTGTTGATTTCAATTCACTCACCTTTGATTCAATCTTCTTGTCTAGTTCAAATTGGCTAATTACGTTTAAATATGCATGTGCGAAGTTTATGGCATTTAATTTTTCTTCATGCTATTTATTGAAAGCTTATGGTTAGCAAAAAAATTAGTTTATTTGGGAGTTTGCGCTTTGGCTGAAAAGTTTTAAAATCACCGTATTAGCAGACGTGGGCGCGGGCGGGGTATGGTGAGCGCGAGGTATATATTCGCATCTTACGCTACGGAAATAAACGACGTAGTGGCTCAATGCCAACACGTCAGACTGTGTATCAGACGATCGCTGGTTCGAGTCACCTCTAGGGCACTGATTTTTGCATACCCTCCCCATACCCCCCCCCATAGGCGCATGTCTACGTATTAGCCTTGTCTATTTCTGTTTGTTGTCTTTGGATTATTGTCTTTTGGATGCTGACACAGCAATTTGTGCGGCATTGTCGAGACTATAGATCATTTATTTTATGAAACGAGATACGCTGCATTCCATTTGGTGCACTTTTCCCACTCTGCGCAATGATCACTGCTTTATTGCTTCACACTTGGGTGCACATGTACTTGAGCAGAACTGTTTATTTTGCCTCCGAACACAAATGGTACGCACCTGTGAGACGGTTTCGACTTCGAGCTTGTTTTATCACTTATTATTCGCTATTTATTTCATTGTTATTGTTCCATAATTATTCAGGTTGATTATAAATATTCAATAATCATTCGCATTCATGTACGATTTTTGTTTTAAACTATTTCAAGTGATTTTTATTGAACCGGGTTGTTATTTATTGAATTGGTTTGATATCCGTTATCAGTTTATATTAGTATTATTATTATTATGATTAGTTAGCATATTTACTATTAACTATTCATGTATGAATAGTGTTTTACTGTCTTCCTATTTGGTCATTCAGTTACATTGTTTACTTGAAAACCAAATGTCGAGTACCATGCAGCTTTCTGCGCTGCGATTATGTATTAGCGAAGCAATTTCTGAACCCTGACTGCATTCCGATGTTGGCGTTTTCTGATCCTTTATTCGATTAAAAAAAAAGCCATGCGCGCAAAGATAGCGAGCACTGACAAGCTATACAATGCAGACACAAGTTTTTATACGACCGTTTTCGTCAGCTTCGATCAGCATACAATGGCTGCATGATGGCACAAAAAAAATACATGCGTCACGTCACGATGTGTGTATGATAGGAAGATGCTGCAAAAAACCTTTGAACATTGACTCTGTTGAAAATGTTATAGCTGTTTCCTAGCTAGGGAAGTTGACTAGTAATAGATCACGCGACGGTTACACTCAACTGACTGCGCATAGACATAACACATTTATCGCCAACTTCTGTGGTGGCTAGCGGTAACACTTCAACGCTATTTGTGGTGAACTTTGGACGTAACATTGGTGCCATGTTTGAGTGAGGAATTTACGAGCGAAATTGTTTCTCAAAGTTTATTCACCATCAGGTGACGCAATGTTTTGGTTTTGCAGCCTCAAATAACTATGAATAATCTCTTTCTGTCCAAAACCCAAACAATATCGTTTTATGGTAGGACTATTGCACTTCGCAGAACGCTTTTTACGTTTTATTTGGCGGTTTATTTTATTCCCACATGTCCCACACATCCGTTTCAATGCCATAGTTTGTCTTCAGAAAGGTACAGTATGCCTACGATTATATAATTAATAATAATAGATGTTGTACTGCGACTAGCAGCTATGAGTTATGAAAAAATGTACTACTCTAAGTGCAATGCATGGATAGTTTATCTCCGCGACTCAAGGCTCAAAGGCCGGGCGGTAATGTTTGCACTAGGGCCGTCTACGCGGTCGAATGATCGAGAACCTATGCTATGGCATTAATAATTTCTTATCATCTGATCGCTTCCCCGCTTTTCATTGGAGTCTGACGCCAAGCGCTCGTGCGTATATGACGCAGCAAATATGGGCGTCGAAAAATTCCATTGGGAATAGTTTCGTAGGGACGTTCCACTTTGCCATTCCAAAATTTTGATGGGAAGCGCATTTTTCCTTGATCGTTTGATGTCGCGTTTGATGGCGATCAGGACGATATATAACTCGCTTAGATTTGTTAGAGGGATGCGTGAAAAATAGTTGAGAAATCATACATATTGTTCATATTTACTATTGGCACGTTAAACCACAAAAATTACAAACAAAACCACAGAACTTGAACTTTACATAAAACACAGATAGGGTGACATGTACGTCTTGGTTGCTTAATTTGTTTCCTTTCTGCGTATAACAGTGGCCGACAGTCGAGTTAGACAAAGACAGCTCGCGGCAGGGCTCATTTTTGCTGCGTTTTAGCGCAAATTTGAGTAACATCGGCCGCAGGCTCTGGGTTGTTCATTGTTTTCACCGATAGGAACGGTATGCATGACTTTTGCAGGACGCTAATTAAAACGGCCAGTCAAAAAAACTGACCTATTAATTTGGCCGGTCAAAAATTTATGATTGATACTTGTGAATTTGTTACAAGGGTCGGTCAAACAATGTAGGTCAGTTTGTGGGTGCCCAGACGCTGTGTTGCTGTCATCGATTGATACATCTCAGACATCCTACCAAACTTAAATCTTTCGCTGAATTCACGGTGTGGTCACGAGCTTTTTACACCGTTGAAAAGACTCCGGATAGATTTCTCATATGTTTATATCCTATCGGTTTGAAGAAATATGTCTGCAGATACTCTGTAGCCGTTGACATTGTTGAAAACAACTTTGAATTGAATACACTTGCTAAGACTATATAGCCATTGGGTACAAACGCGAATGTGGGCGGCCTAAGAAAGTAGGTCTAGCGCTTTGGACTCATTCTTGTGTCTTTGCGTGAAGTATACCATTGTTTACCGATTGAAAATTCGACAATTCGATTTTAAAAAACTGAAACTGACAAAATTGTGCGTGATACCACACTCCTGCTTTCACAAACGAGCTTCTTTATGACCGGCCAAATTAATAGGCCAATTTTTTGACCAGCCGTTTTAAGCAACTAAGATTTTTGACCAGCCCTTTTCATCAAGTTTTTTAACCGGCTAAGTTAATTCCCTTGACCGATCGTTTTAATAAATAAAGTCGAACCCGGATAAGTGCACAAAATGCGTATCAATTGTTTTATACTTCCTTATACTCATTTTTATACTTCCTTTCGTTCTGGTACGAAAGCAAAGTTTTCTGTACCAGATTTTCGTACCTAGGTATAAATAAAAAAGATTTTCGTTTTAGTATAAGTATAAAAACCAGGTGTAAGAACGAAAATCCCAGTTATAAAAGACATCACTGTGCGCGATAGGCCCAAGACGGACGGTGGTAGGGTGAAAATTTTTTATATTGGGGACTCGAACCGGACTGCTGAACTTCCGGCCCGATCTGCCAAGTGTTCGATCCCATGAGTTTCTCATTCCGTTAAAAAATTTATTTGTCAACTGCCAGAGAAATTTATTTGTCGACTCCCATTCATTGCTGCACATGATTCACATTTGATTTACATCACATCATCATGATTCACATTACTATCACAACACACGTAGTAGCTTACTGTACTTCAGCCCTTGCGATAGTTTGTTTTTGAAAACGAAACGTGAAATTTGTTTTGCAAAGCTATCGCGATATTAGCAAGTGATACCTTGGAATCTTTGAAATGCAGAGAGGATACTGAAATCATAAATTTTTGTGTTTTGAAGATGCAGCTACCGTATACCTGGGTGACCGTTGCTCTCAGGAAATCGAATTTCGATCACTGGGAAGTTTAAGCACAAGCATGATAGTTACGACTTCGTCGTAAACGACTTCGTTGTAAACGACTACTGGGACTACTGGAAAGTTTGAGCACAAGCACTTTAAAGTCGGAGCAAAATTCTCATCTGCAAATGATGAATTCGTGAGTTACCTTATCATTTATTTATTCTAATAATAAGACTCTAATAATACTGCTGTCTCCAATAGTATGAACAACAAGACGTACTATAAGAATAAATACAGTAAACAAAATTAATAGAATCTCCTTATTAATTCGGTTGCTTTAATTTTTGAAGAAAATTTGTTGCATGTGCAAACTTGTTTTTACCATGGCTTCCCTTTGACTTTGAATGAACATGTAGCTAATCTATTTTTTGGTTGTTACATTGCACTCATTCTATTATTGTTGCAAATTACGATGAGTAACGCATTATTTTGCATTTCATTCTGTGAACACATTGTGCAATACTGTACATCAAAGAAAGTGAAATAAATTCAGCTACTTTGCAAAATTTTTCTCTGTATCACTCTCACGTCATTCGTGGTCAGACAAACAAAGGTGACAAATCAACGTCCACAAAGTGGGCCGATTTTCTTATCATTCGATCGAAAAGTAAAGAATAACGAACTACAACACAGCTACAAACGCACCCATTGATAGCTTAACACGTCATGCTCACGCTACTATGCTACGCATGTCAATAAACTAGCGTACTTTCAATGACTCAGAGACTTCAAGTAATAACGCATTGCTCAATAGGTGCGCCGCTCGTGTGATAATGAATGATTATCTTTTACTACGCCCTGATATGTTTGCTGACAATGGGCGGGATATTTATCATAAGATGCAATAGCAAGATGACCCACCCACATTTGTCATATGACGTGTCGAAAACGGCACAAAGAGAAGTAAAGTATGCGAACAGGGAACGTTTACTCGACCAGAACAACAATTACTCGACCAGAACAATCCTTTTCTGACGTTCGCCAGAAACATAATCAGTTGAGCACAATGAAATACAATGAAGCACAATGAAGCACATGGTCAGTTGAGCACAATGAAACTACTTCTGACGTCCTTTTTTCCATCTTTACCTTTGCTATTCTGCTTCTTTGCATTGTTTCCGCTGTTATATCGCTCAAAGCAAATACTCAATAGTACATTTCATTGTGTATAACGTGGCTAATCATTTTTTCGTTTTTGGCAGTATTTGCGTTTGTTCTAAAATCAGCTGTTGATGTTGAGAACTCTCTCTTTGCTGTTCTCACTGTAGTCATGTTTCTTTCACTGCATGCATTAGGCAGTTTGTGCAGATTGCATACGTTTCATGTTGGACAAAATTGGGCTGACGACTACTTCAAAATGCCCAGTGCGCTTTCGTTTCTTATTTGAGTCTATTTATTTCATCAAATATTTAGCTTTGCTGCTTTTACAGTTACACTTGTGCTTACCTTGTTGCAAATTTCATCTCTAGATCCGTTTAATGTGTTTTTCTTATAAATTTTTGCTCCACTGTAGTTCAGCTCCTTCAAATTGTCGTTGCGTGCGAATATCTTGAAATGTCTAATCATTCGGCCATCACAACCAAAATAATCTAACAAATAAACTTAGAATTATACGACATTTATTTTTCAGAACATCATGGAAATAGATCAGCAAACAATGCCGAGTATCTGCTACAACTTTCATTTGTTGGTCTACAATTTTTCAGCATGATGGCGCATTCAAACAATAAAAAGCTACAGGGGCTCGATAAGAGAGCACCGATTCGATCCTGTGGGTTTAGGAAGAAGTAAACCCCACCTTGGCGATTTAGGGAGATTTGCCATTTTGAAGGGTATGGCAGTACCATTGACTTCGGCTCGGCGCCGAAAACCCATGAGATTGCCTCGAACAAATATCACTGTCAATATAAAGGCAAAAATTGTGTTTTGTTTATGCATGATCGCTCAGCAAATGAGCATAAAATAAATACAGTATCTCTGTTTACGTCCCGATTGACAAATAAGACATTAATCATATGCATCTTGCCTAATAACACAGATATCAAGCAAGGATATGAATAGATGTCCAAAATAATTTCGGCAAAATTAGCAAACTGATTAGAGTCTGCAGCAGATGTGCAGCGGTACTGGGTTACAACAGAAATAGACTGAAAACTCTGCAGAGCTTTTTACTCTTTTTCGTCTGAAAATTTTTTGCAACCTCCAAAAAAATTTAAAATTCCGATTACTTCCCCTTAGGATTCAGGTTACCCCACCCATCCCCCATGTTTACGTCTTAGATATTGGGAAATATTTTGGTATTTGCATGCGACATAATCAAAATGCAGTAAAAGTCAGTGAAATTTTGTTTGGTACGTTCCCTGTTCGCATACTTTACTTCTCTTTGTGCCGTTTTCGACACGTCATATGACAAATGTGGGTGGGTCATCTTGCTATTGCATCTTATGATAAATATCCCGCCCATTGTCAGCAAACATATCAGGGCGTAGTAAAAGATAATCATTCATTATCACACGAGCGGCGCACCTATTGAGCAATGCGTTATTCCAATATTTGCCAATAATAACCATTTGAACAGCAATGGCTTGCGACACATCACCAGACACATGTTGAAGACTGGGGTGGGGTGATATATGAGGGAGGAGGGCCTATTGGAGCTTAATGTAGCAAGTACCCCAGCCAGGGACCAAAAAATGAGTACAGTCGAACCCGTATAAGTGCACAAAATGCGTGCAGCATTTTCACAATTCGACATATTCACAATTCAACATGGGAAATTTTGGCCATTTTTGGAAGTACTCAAAAATTAAAAAATTAAATGCTTTCACACTCAATTTTTTATGCTAATACTGAAAATTCAAAAAAATTAATTCTAAAACGGTAATTTAAGAAAAATAGAATTTTTTTGGAATTACAATTTAAAAATGAATTTTGCAGGTAAGAAAATATTTTTTCGAATTTTCAATATTTTTCCCATAATCAGCATAAAAAATTGAGTATGAAAGTATTTAATTCTTTAATTTTTGAGCACTTTGAAAAATGGCCAAAATTTCGCAATGGGCGGAATATGTCGAATTCTGAAAAAGCTGCCAAACACTATGTGACTCGCTGGTACCGTTCTCTATCAATAGCAAACTGATTGTAAAAAGTAAAGTAGCATTTAAAAGAGGACGGAATGGGGTATCTAATAAGCTATAATTTTATTCCTTAATGACAAATGGTGACACCATAACATTACTTTGAAAAATTGTATCAGAACCTATGCCAAACTGCGCCGATTTTCGATCGATTATAGTACATACTGAGGTTCGCGATAAACAATTGAAGAAATAGTATGAGATAGCCCAAAAAATGGGCTATCTTTTTCGACTAAAAACGTTCTTCGGTCTGTTCCTGTTCTCGCGCAAAATATCAAAATGTGAAAAATATGACGTCGAAAAGTCGATGACTTTTCAAATTTTGCCTTGTAGCATTTTTCTTTTAACTTTTCAAAAAAAATTGAGTATGCCAATCGAAAGAGGATATATTTTTGGTATGGAAGCTCAATTTTCAGCATTAGAAACGCGACAGTTGAAAAACGGCATGATCGCGACCGAATACCGTTAAAATCGTACAATTGGCGTGAGTCGACCATTTTTAAGTGGCCGTTGCTAGGCAACCAAAACGTTTCGGACAAAATCCTCCCGTCAAAGTTCTTAAAGTCATGTCAACTTACTTTGGGCAAAATTTCAGCCAATTCTGAGAAGTTGACTTTTTCAATTTACCGCACGGTCCTCGATCCTGCCGTGCAACGCCTCTTAAGAGCTTGGAGGGCCTGGCACTTATTTCGGAGGGGGGCCCTTTCACGGCGCGAGGCGTCGTCCGCGAGTGCGCGAAGCGGACGAGCTATATCGGCTTGGGGTCCAGAGGCGCGCTCAATCACTGCCTAACAAGTAAGGGTCCCCCCTTATCATTCGGCTGAAGGCCGAAATTATTTTTGAATTTTACGTCAAAATCCAGACATCCCCATAAGTACCGTCCTCCGGCGACCCTTTCCCCCCTCCCGGTCGTCAGCATGTAGCTGACCCAAAACCAGCGTTACAGGTCTGAATTATATCATAATCTGATTAAGGCGGCGCTGTACAATGCCTATCGTATGCCAATCACTCTCTTCATGCCATTTGCCATTGAGCTCATCTTGGAAGCCAAAGTTTCCATCAACCGTCTTCAGGTAGATTGCCACAATCGGGATTATCCTCCGAATTGCGCTCATGAAACTATTGCTGTTGCAGGAATTTATTGAGCTGGAGGATTACAGTTTAAATGAAGAAGCCATCGAAAATGATGGCAGCAACAGTGTTGTGAAAGAGCCGAACAAAACTGTGGCTGAAGGTAGCGAGGGGCCTATCGTCGAAATGAACAACTTCTCCGCCAAATGGGATTTGACTACAGAAGTGAGATTTACACTCCCTCATTTACTGAGATTTCTGAGCGAAGAGTATTGGCAATGCGCTGTCGTAAATTTTGAGTATGATTGGCATATAGTTAAAAATTTTGTAGTGGATAAAGAGAAACAGGAAGGTGACACTGTAACCTGTCAGGGTAAAAAATTCAAAAACGCATAGATCTTTGCACGATTCAGAGAGTTTGTGTTTTACACCTCAGTGATACTCAGCGAGCACATGTTTGCGTCAATGATGAACACCTGAGACAAAATCATTTTATTTGTCCCGATTTTCGTTGCGAGACCAAACCTCCATTTTGTTCTTTACTGATGACCAAATTTTGACTGTAGTGACGATATATTCAATCCACTTGTAATGGCAGATGCGTTTGCAGGAAGAGGAAGATGTAGAACGATTGGAGCCAACCATTCAGCACGTGAATCTGACTGCTCAACCTGGAGAACTGATCGCAATCATCGGCCCAGTTGGATCTGGCAAGGTGAATGTACTGCTTGATTGCATGACGCTCTTCCAACTGCTCTGATTATTTTGACGCTCTGATAATGAAGTTTTTAGTCGACACTGTTGGCAAGCATTCTGGGTGAGACGCGCAAGGTTGACGGCACCCTGAAAAGAAGGGGTACTGTCGCTTATGCGGCGCAAGAATCCTGGATTTTCTCAGCGTCTATTCGCCAGAATATTCTCTTCGGTCTGCCATACGATGCAAGCACTTACCGGAACACTTTGCGTGTGTGTGCATTGCGCAAAGTAATTGCCAAACTGCTCCACTATATTTTGACATGAATCGTTTGCAGGACTTGGAACGCGCGCCAGGCGGCGACCAGGCATTGGTGGGGGATCGCGGAGTGGCGCTGAGCGGCGGACAGAAGGCGCGTGTCAACCTGGCCCGCGCCATCTATCGCGACGCAGACATCTACTTGCTGGACGATCCGCTGTCTGCCATCGACGCCTCTGTTGGTCGTTACTTGTTCGACAAGTGCGCAGCGTTATCCTACTGTTATGCGGATTACATCATTCACGTTTATGGCGATTGATTTTGGCCCGTCAAATTGCCGCTGTTGTTGTGTGCTTTCCCTTCTTTCATGTAAACGGAAATGCTGCATAGTTTTGCTATAAAAGGCGATTATTCATTGGGGAACCAAAATCGTCACTTTTGCTAAATTTTTTCTGGCCAACTTCATTGGTCAAGTTTACTTCTGCTGTTTGTTCTTCCACAAGTGTGTTCGGGTCAGAAAGTTTGGGGGGGGTCAACAAGGAAAATATCGAAAAATTCAAGGGGTTAACATACCCTACCCCACAAATTTCAATGGGAATTCTAATTTCTGTACTATAATTTGAATTTGACCGTAGTTTACCGTAATTTTTCCCGCCTTTGGCGAGAGAGAGGAGGTTAACAAAACTCCGCCCACTTCGGTCAGGGTTGGGGTTAACTTCCCCCCCCCCCAAAACACATCTGTAGTTCCTTCTGAAAATCTGTTGTACTTGCAGGTGCATTATGGACCATCTGAAGAACAAGATCACGATTCTGGTGACGCATCAGCTGCAGTACTTGCAACGCGCCGACCGCATCCTGCTGATGAAGGCGGGCCGAGTGGTCGCCGTGGGCACGATGACCGAGCTGACCGCACTCGGCCACACCTTCACCGACATTCTGGCCGAGACGGAGATATCGTACAAGCGACATTTGTCCAGCGACTCGACGACGCGCTCGCCCAAGAAGATCATACATGAGATGGAGTTGGAGACCAACTCCGACGACGCCACCGAGGAGGACCGTCTGCTGCTCGCCCTGCAAGACAAGGAACTGGAGAGGGGCGGCGGCACCGGAATGCTCAGCAGTAGCTTGACCGAGAGCGCGTGGAGTCTCGCCATGGGCAAGGTCCGTTTTTTTTCAAGAGCAACGTTGTCATTGTCTGGGTTTTGTCGCAGTTTCTTAGAATTTTTTATTTGTAGTTGTTAAATTACGATAACATCAGTGTGTCTTTCTTTCTTTATTTAGCAAAGTGCAGGCAATGTCTAGCCCTGTGTATCGGGGTGTTGTCTTTTATTATTTGTCTTGAAACGCATTTGCGACGGCTCAGTGGATATTCACCCGCACTATGTATTCCGCGTTCCGAATGAAGCAATTTTTGTTCAGGGAGAGACGGTGATGGCGGCCGAGGAGGAGGATAGACAGGGCGGTTCCGTGGCCTGGTCCGTGTACGGACAATACTTGTCGGCGATGGCGAACCCCTTCTGCTGTCTCTTCTGGCTGTTCGGTTACTTCGTCTTCGTTCAAGCCGTCTACAATCTCACCGACTGGTGGCTCAATTTATGGTACGTCCGGCAGTATTATTATTGCTATCGACGGGGTCGATATCCGTTTTTACCACATTATTCTCAGTGGGATTGCATTGCATTTTTTGCCGACAAAGTAATAAACTGAAGAATGTGGCACTGACGAAAGAAAATCGCAGATCGGTAACACGGACCCTTTTTAGGGTGGATGCGGCCGAGCGCGAAGAACAAGAGCGAAAAGAATCGACGACGAACATCACTTCGGTGCTCGCACAGAAGGAGGATATGCCATTCTACAAGAATCTTTCTCTGGACGACTACATGTGGGTGTACATTTGGCTGGTGTTGGCGTTGATGGTGATGGCGGTGACCCGAGTGGTGTGGTTCCGTCTGTCGCAGACGGTCGCGTCGCGTCGGCTGCACGACCGCATGTTCAAAGCGGTCGTCGGCACCAGCGTCTCCTTCTTCGACAAGAACCCCATCGGTATGTCATTCATCGTCAACCACCGCATCGACGTTTATTATGTCATTTCAGGACGAATTCTGAATCGATTTTCCAAAGATGTCGGAGCGATGGACGAGCAACTGGCGTTTGTGTTCTTCGATTTTCTCACGGCGAGTCAACGCTTTGTTAACTTTTATGAGACTGTACTTGTGACGAAGTTACTTCTTTGGAGGCTGTGATCTTTTATCGTCGGCGGCTGCGTTCTGAATACGTTGCTATTAGGGTTTCGGCAGAACTACTCTTTATTGGCGATGTGGTGTTCAAGAATCCTGTTGACTATTGTTTGTTGATTCAGGGCGCTCTCAACTTCCTGGGCATTGTGCTGATGATCGGAGCGATGAATCCGCTGATCTTTGCGCCGACGTTGCCACTGGTTATTGTGTTCTTCGGCCTGCGTTACTACTACCTGCAGACGTCGCGCGACATTAAGCGACTCGAGGCGACCAGTGAGCACCAATTGAATGACATTGATGATAACTAAATGCATTGTTCAGCGCGCAGTCCCGTCTTCTCGCATATCTCGGCGGTGCTCAACGGATTGACGACCGTGCGCGCGATGGGCAGCGAGAAGAGGGTGCTCGACACGTATCACAATTTCCAAGTCAGAAAAATGAGCGACCATCCAATCGTCCACCATGTTATATTGCAGAACGTCAACACGGCGGCGTTCCATCTAACGGTGACGACATCGCGCTGGTTCGCGGTCATGATCGACTGGTTGGTCACCGTCTTCATCGCCATCGTCGCGTTCTTCTGCGTGTGGACGGGACACGGTACGTTTTTTGTTGAAGTCTTTCGGTATGACTGGTACCGGCGGATTTGCGTTTGCGAAAGTTGTTTTGGAAACAAATGATTGGGGTTTTCTTTGAGAAAAACTGTAGCTCATTGATATCTGTGTCGATTTGATTGTCGCCGAGTTACAGTTGATTCAATGAGAATTTTCCGCGTTTCCTGACAATGTTTCAGTGACACTGTTTTCTGTAGCTCTCGCAGGTACTGTGCGAGCGGCGTATTTGTGTGTGCTCGTTTCAGACAAGATGGGCAGTGGGTCGGTGGCTTTGATGCTTGTCTACGCCGTGCAATTGACCGGTTTCTTCTCGTGGATTATGAGGCAGAGCGCCGAGCTGCAGAACGGGGTACTGTATTCAGAAGAAACAATTAACATAATACCGCTTTTTCTCTCATCACTTCCTTTTCCCTCTATCCACAAAGTCGAATCTTCGCTTTCTCCCGACTTCACTGTAAAAGCACATCCAAAAGTCTTGTTTTTCTTATCATTCCTTTCCTTCCATAGTTCTCAACTTCCAACCTATTCTTTCATACTGCTTCGCTGGTGATTTTGGTTGAACTTGGTGATTGCGCCCTAAATGTGTCTTCCTTCCTACAGTAGTGGACAACGTGCGGAGTGGTTGGTGTTGTTTGATGTGCGCATTTGTGTCATGTGCGGTTGACGAATGATTGACGGTTTGAATGTAGGGCACTTGCGTGAAGGTGCACGCTGCACGCTGAATCCGCCGTAGTTGGTGACGTGATGGTGACGTGCGACGTAGTTGAGTGGCGCATCTGAATTTCAGGCTTAGCTTCGGCGGACGTGGGACTGATAATGTTCTACGCGTTAATGTTCACCCGCGTGTTCGCTCGACACTTGGAAATGTGGACGCGCGTCGAAGTCGAAGTACTGTCTGTTCACTCACTTGCACGATAGTTTGTCGCCGCCTTCTGCGGTTATTCCTCAATTTTTCCACAAGCGTTTTGCACGATCAATCATAGGTCCGTTTTGTTAAATGTTCATGCACTGAGCACCTCGTTAAAATGGAATACAGACCACATAAGGACGCGGTTGGTTTATTGTTCCTCGCATAGTGGGCTGTATTTTGTTTCACCACACACTTTTCCGTTTGTGTTATTCAATATTGTGGATTAGTTCAATTGTAATAGTTTGGAATGTCGATCGATTGCTTGATTTGCCTAACCCTAAGCATGTATTTTATTTTATCATTTCGGTTTTCTTCGTTTTAACCTAACTCATCGCAGGTCTCCCCGTTTTCTATGCACCGCAATTAACCGATTATTTCATTTTCGTCATAAGTTCTTCACCGCTCTACAATGGAAGTACCGTTTCAGATGGTGAGCGTGGAGCGAGTGCTCAACTACAGTCAGTTGGAGCCCGAGGCGGCGTTGGAAACATCGAAGGACCGCAAGCCGCCCGCCGACTGGCCGGCGACCGGACATATTGTCTTTCGTGATGTGACGCTGAGGTACGACCCCGACCCCACGCCCGCTCTCGACCACATCAACTGCGAAATTCTACCAAAGGAAAAGGTAGGTGTTCGCTCGGGTCAAACGGACCGAATCATATTCAACCCGACCATCGGGGATGGCGACCAGTGTTCAACATGTTTAAACCGCACCGCAAGTTTTTCCGATACCGCACCGCAAAATTTTTTCAAACCGCAACTGAACCGCAAACTCGCTGCGCGCCGAAAAGGCAAGGGTCCCCCCTTATCATTTTTTTCGGGCCGCCGAAGGCGGCCATTCAAACCGCGGTGTGCGGTGCGGTTGAAAGATGTTCAAAACTGATGGGAACGTATTTAACGGCGTTACCATAGCGTACGTTATGTTACTCGGCGTTGGGATTGCAGATCGGCATCGTTGGTCGTACGGGCGCCGGGAAGAGTTCGTTGCTGCGCGCGCTGTTCCGCCTGACGGAGCCGGAAGGGACGATCGCGATCGACGACTTGGACACGAAGACGCTCGGCCTGCACGACCTGCGCAAACGCCTGTCGATCATCCCGCAGGACCCCGTGCTCTTCATCGGCACACTGCGCAAGAACCTCGACCCGTTCGGCGAATTTACCGACGACCAGTTGTGGTTGGCTTTGGAACAGGTAATTGCAATGTTCTGTGGAATACGTGCAATACGAACGGGCATTCGGTTATTTGAAATTCTTTCCCGATATTAGTATTATTGTCAACCTTGAAAAACGATTTCTCAGGTGGAGCTGAAAGCGGCGGTGAAGGAGCTGCCGGCGCTGTTGGAAACGCACATGCAGGAGGGAGGCGCCAATTTTTCGGTCGGTCAACGCCAGCTGGTCTGCCTCGCTCGAGCCTTGTTGCGCAACAGTCGCATTCTCGTCATCGACGAAGCGACTGCGAACGTCGATCCAGAGTAAGTACAGGAATGAAATTTCAAGCGTTTCGCTGAACGACGAAGCCGGTTGGCGGAATTTCCTCCGTGTTTGTTTTTGCACTATTGTAATTGACGCGATTGATTGAACGATGAGCCGTTACCGTACTGATGACCGTGAGCATCTGCAGGACGGACGGTCTGATCCAGACGACGATTAAGTCGCGTTTCATCGACTCAACGGTACTGACCATCGCTCATCGACTGAATACAATCATGGACTCTGATCGCGTCATGGTACGTCCCCTCTGCAATCTCGGCTTTCTTCTTTCTGCGTCATTTACGGCCTTTCTTTCAGGTACTCGAAAATGGCAGTTTGACGGAATTCGACCATCCACACGTCCTGCTGCAGAACGAGAATTCGCTCTTCGCCAGTTTGGTCGCCGAGACGGGCAAGGGCAACTCAAACGTGCTCAAACGCATCGCCGCCCAAACCTTTGAAAATCGCAAAGACAAATAGTATTTCTCCCGAATTAACTTCACGATCTAAGTGCGTTGTTTAATTCTGGGAAATGCGGTGTCAATGAATTGCATCAGTATTTAATGTCAAAATGATTCATTTGAATTGGACTGCTGAGATGTTTTGTTGTTTCGTTGAAATTGCCAGGCATAATTCTCATCTCTTTGAGGTTAATTTCTCTCCATGAAACCGTTTTCTGCCGCTTTGGTCTGAATTTTCTCTCATATATTTAACGCCGTTGATCAAGATCTTGTTCGTATCGCTATGTTTTCCGTTAATCTGTGTCATGCACTCAAGCACAATAGTGGATGATTGATCTTGCAGTGAGTTGAAAAAAGTTGAATTTTCTTGCTGTACTCGTACAGTATTCTGATAATGTTTTTGTTTTCCCGATGCCTGTTATGGTTTTTCTTTTGTAATGCCATTCTCTGATTGATTTTTTTATGAATGGTAATGAGCATCACCTTCGGATGTCAGTGCATTAACGGGTTAATATTGTTGTGTTTTTGATCCAACATATTTCGATTTGTAACTGGGTTGAAGAATTCTTCAGATAAAATGCAACGAATATTGTTGTGTATTTCGTTCTTAATCATATTGATGGAGTTTGAGAAATTATTTACACAAACACAAAGGCAAGGGGGAGGCTACAGTCTGTGCGCAGCGGTGAGAAATTTGCGATCCTTAGTGAACTGCATCTGCCAAGAGACACAGGCCAGTTCCACTTGAGCGTTCGGGTTTGTGTTGTCATATAAGCGAACCGTCAACTGAGTCGGATGCTGAAATTTAAAATTTATCGTTCCCGCCGTCGGTTTGGTTTACGTCGGCTGAACTTTGGAAAAAATGTGGGTTTTGTGCACTAACCCGTTGACCGCAGAAATGGAATCGCAACTTACATGGTTGGTAATCGCATTAAGAATGCCGGCGAGTTCGCTCAAGTCGACGTGGGTTTCGATGACCGTACGACCTGGCTTCACCGGGCAACTTGGGCTAATTGCGCATGTATCTACGTTGTCGCTGAAAAAAAGTTGCTATCTTGCTTTCATAATCGTCCTTCTAGAAAATAGCAAAAAACAGCAATCTTGCTTCTGAAAACTCGTGGGAGAATACAGATATACAGAGGTTGTGTTGCACCCAAAGTTTGCGATTTATGGTCAAAATTTTATATTGGGTAAAGAGAAATGAGTAGGTGTCACCATAACCTGTCAGGCAAAGAAAATCATAACCCCACATCATCGTTGCGGGATTTAGTGAGCTTTTGTTTTACACCTCAGCGATATTCAGCGAGCACAGCGTCCATGATGAGCGCCTGAGACAAAATCATCATATATCCCTATTTTCTTATCAAGTCCCCGCAAACCCCAGTTTTTTTCTTTACCGATGGTCAAATTTTGACTAACCATTGAAATAAAAACGACTTACAGTTGGCCAAATGTTGGAATTGGGAGCCAGTTGCAGCCGAGCCAGCCACTGAACCATTCACTGAATGCTGAATAGGAACGCAGATTGCCGAAAGAGCGATTGGCGTGGTTGATGATGTCGTAGTGGAAAATGATGGGTTTCGACAGGTCGATGGGGAAGTTATCGTGTCCGTCGCCGTCCGTTACGTGCGCAGAAACGAGGTCAAATGTCTCACCTGAGAGATATGTAATCATCATTTACATTTAATTGGCCGAATAATCTAAGTTGAAAAACAACAAGGCTACCGATCGCTGTTTACATTGTTTGATAATCGGGACAACATAGTAATAACCACTCTTACCAGGCCCACCGCATGAGAAGACGTGCACGGCATTCGCTGTTCCATTCGGAAAGTCTTCACAGGCAAAACTAACACCGATCAGAAAGAAAAATGCGACGATCGACTTTGTAGCACTTATGCAAACCATTCTGACAGAACACCGCAGGAGAATTACTGACAATACAAGCTGACAGAAGAGTGGCTTGTGCGCGCCTATAAATATTATTCGCTACGGTGGGAAGATGACATCTGCGCACAGAACACTGACTACACTACGCCATACAGTGATCATCTTCGTTCTTTACTTTTGTGACGCACGGAACAAAGGACATCTACAGATCGTCTAAAACGTTGTACATAGCTTGATAATTCTGTACCCAAAATTCGAAAGAAAATCGGGCGAATCACACGAAAACGCAAAAATAATGTCAATTAGTACAGACTGAATCAATGGTGCCGACGACAGTGCGAAGAATAGAGCTGAGATGAGCAAACCCGGCTGAGCACGCAAGGCGACGTTCATTTCCATCGCGGCCATTTTGCATTGCACCGATCGCTACTTGGTGGACAATCCCGACCCGCTGGTGAATGAGCGGAACATCATGTGCCATCCGACGTCGACGACTAAGCGAATCTTACTGCCGGTCGAGCGATAAAGGCTACCCGCAAATCGGCCGCAACACCGCCGATGACGCCCAAACAAAACCATCAGTTTCAAAAGATAGAACAGATCCGGTGCAACGAAACGAAGACGCTGGAACTTAAAGTGACCGCCGTAGACAGTAAGATTATTGGTTCTCACACTGAATCCGATTCATTGCGCCTTTCTTGGACATATAGTCATGTACAATGCTGTCCTACCGTTGTGATCACTGAATACCTGCTGAAGTAGTGCTCCGCGGCTAAGGGTATCCCATCACTGAGTCATGATTATCATGTAATGGAAGGAAACAGACTCGCGCTGAGCACCCCTCCGCTCTATTAAACGCTGTCGTTTCGGACCTTTCTCGTGCGTATTATAAGCGTCAAAGTAGACGGCAAATGGTGATTTTAAGGCATTGCTTACAGTTATACCTCTCTTGCGACTTGAAATAAACTCTGAATGGTCGAAAGTGTATCTTGCGCGATTCTAGGACATCTAATCGCGGGCGAGTTATCGCGGTCAAAGTTATCGCGGTACAAAGTCATCGCGGTTTTTTTCATCGCGGCACAAAGTTATCGCAGTACAAAGTCATCGCGATACAAAGTCATCGC
>JAQGCX010000169.1:0-23448 GCA_034700205.1 Plectus parietinus
CAATAACGGCCGTCGCAAGGTGTGAATCGTGTGCAAAACGATCCGCTGTACATCGGATCACATACACAGTGCGGACCGCCGGTACAAGTTACATTGTCATATACACAATGTCCATTTGCACCGCACAAGTTAAATCCATCGCATGGGTTTGGCTCTAAAAAAAAGTTATAGTTACGCAAATGAACATCACACTACTTCAGCAATACTTACTCTGAACGTCGCATTGTGAACCATATAGGCATCCTGGACAAATACACTCAGCTGTGTTACCATTCTGCGTACAATTTCCAGGACCACAAGAAACGCCAGCGCACGCGTCATATGGGCTTGAAGATGGAGAAGTTGTTGCCTTTGTAGTTGTGCCCAAGAAAACTTGGCAAACAAAGTAATTATTGGCAGCGCAGTCCTGTGTTGTCCATTTGCCATCACTGAGTGCCCGGGATGAAACGCACTGGGTGCTCGAACTGAGATTTGGCTGACCTAATTTTTAAAAAAATTAATGCTGTTGACTTGAGATAAACTGTACCCGCAAACCAATTTTTGTAAGCACAGGAACTTTCATCTATCCAGTGGAAATCTCCTGAGGTATCAATATCATTTAACCCAATCCAAACTGGACCATCATATCGAGCGGTTATTTCGTTTTTAACAGTTGCTTGAAAGCAAAAATATTTGTTACTGCAGCACGAAGTTTAAAAAACTCACCATCTATATTTGCATTTTCAAAGGCAGAACATATTGTAGTCAGCTGTGCGCCTTGTACCGTGTTTTGACAGTAATTATAAGCATCGAACCAATCTTTTCTTTTGGGGACTACCAAATAACACTTGTTTGGTACCATAGCGGACTGAACCCAACCATCGGGACATTGATCAGAAAAGGAACAGGCAACGAATGAAAGAAATGCGAGGAATAAACGCAGTTTCATTTTAACTTTGGTTGACAAACTCGTTTGCAAAAGCAACGATGAGAATATTGATCACTTTCGCCCAGTATGTAACAAAGTAATATAGGCAGTAATGTAATGCTGCTTTTGAGATGGGGTGTGCAGCCGTGCGTTGTTTCAAATAAGATAAGCGCAGTTTTGTCGTTCTGCTCTACTGCAACAGCGTTGTTTCACAAAAGCTGACAGCGCAACCTTTGGACTCAGTCTATCGACAAGTGTGCGGAGCAATTTTATCGCGAATACATACCGGGTGGCGCAAAAGTCACCGCACAAGTTCGATTTCTTATAACTCGGTGAAAGTGCAACTAATTTGAATGCGGGTTTTTGTCTATGATTTAGCAACCTATAACTTGGACTTTCTTGTTTTTCCTTTAAAATTGGTCCATTTTCAGAGTCAGAGTCTTGTTTAATTATATTTGACTTGTCATATGACGTCATAATTAACATTGCTTGTTCTCTGCATTCACGCACGCTCAATTTTACTGATTCGTGCCTATCAATCAGGTAGATACGAGTTCAAGAAGTTTTCACTCAACCAACCTCTGATTTTGACCTTTATTGCGTGCGAACTGCAAAATGTGTAGTTTTGCGTCGACGCTAGCACATACCACGCAGCACGTACAACTGCCTTGTATTCGTTGTTCGTCTGATAGCATTTAGCACATTCGAGTCAGCTGATTGCAATTCATTAGTCCAACACATCACCATTCACATCAATTTATTATAGATAACTGCATCAATCCATTTTTCTCACAGTATCCTCCGCCAAACGCGGTTAATGACACAGTTAATCTGACGTTTTCCGTCGATTTCAAATGTAGCTCAGAGTGTTCACTTCGAACAAAAGTTCAGTTGGTCGACGTCTGCGAAGTTTTTGTCACATTTTAACAACTGTGTCGACCGCTATATGTACGTAGTAAAGTAAAAAAAAATAGGATCCGACCCAATTTGATGAAATACGGTAGATTTGAAAATTTAAATAAAGACCTTTGTGGTCAAATTCAAAAATTTAAATAAGATTTGTTTTATAACAGTTGACTAAAAAGCAGGAACATTTAATAGCTGAGCAATCTCTGACCAGCCGCCCTTTTTTGGGTTCAAAACTGTTTCAGAATCAATGACTCTGCCACGTTCGAACACATGGTAATAAGGCAAACATTTGATTGACCACAGTCGCTTTTCATCCATCAGATTATCCTAGGCCCATATAGGGTCTTTCTTCATGTTAAGGAACAAAAAATAAACTGCTCTACAGCACTGACTCACCTTGCCACAGAAGACGCAGGTGTACTTGGAGTGCTGAGTAACCTCCATCTTCTTGACGGTCTTTCGGAGCGAGGCACCATAGCGCGTGCCGTACTTGCCGGTGATTCCGACCTTCTTCGTGCGCTTCGCCTGCAAACAGCAGAGAGTTTTGTGGCAAAATCAATAAAACAACTAGCTTACCATCTTTCCCGCTGTTGTTTCGTGGACGATTTATCAATCTGCCACCAAAGATGGAGCCTAAAAATCGAGCGGGCACTTTTGCGCAGTGGTTGGACCTAAAGCGTCGTATTCGTGTCTGTGTGTTGTGAAAACCGGAGACGAGTTTCAGTTGCAAATCCATTTCTTTTACGTTATCGTGTTGAGACTCAGATTGTGCAAACTATCATTTATTGGTACACTTACCGGAGAGCGAAAAATGGGCCAAAATGGGGGGAGTCGGGCGGCACCCGTCAGCCGTCATTTTTTCATTGAACTTCCGTCCATCAACCGTCGAAAAGAACAATACAACGTTTATCAAACAACCTCTTCTGGGTTTAACTCGTTGAACCGATTCTTGTTCGCGCAATTCAGTTCTGTCATGTTCACTACTGAACAGTTTTCTGCCTTGAATACGAAAACAAGTTGTTATATGTACTTTGTTTTATACGTATATTCATGTTTGGAATAACAAATAAGTATCGTTTGTAACATCAAGTCAAAATTTGAGAATTGAAATTGATGACTCCGATGTTCGAACTCTTGCGAGCGTGGTGATTGGTTCTGGCTGATGGAGTTATTTCGTTGTGGCTAAAATAAACAATGACGTGGTCTATTAAAAAAAACATGGGACAACTACTACCGTACTCACAAAATTGACCGTCTTGATATTTTCCCCTGCAAACTGATGCAAATTGACCAGCGGCGATAGTACGCGAAAATTCCGGTTGCGAGAATCCCAATGGCAATTGTGATGAGAAAAATGAGCAGAAGAGGAGATGAGCTGCTTGATGCTTTATCTGTAATTCAAAACATTGTTCCAGTGTCTCCTTTTAAAGTGAACATACTGCTGCTGTCTTCGTTTTCATTACGCCAGTAGCGCCAGTAATCGGCTCTGTCTCCAGTGCGGCCTTCCCATCGTTTTTTGTTCCACTCTGGTGATGATGCCATCCTGTACCTGATGGTGACGGATCCAAACGTTTCACTTGAATGAGCTCCCATTTTGAGCACAATCACAAAACGATTGGTTTCCGTAGTGTTGGTTACGTTGGAATATGACATAACAGGTTCGATATTCTGTACCGGATCCGGTAGCCTGAAAGAACTTTTTATTGTATTATTATAGCGCAAACGGTTATTATCGTACACGATCACCGGATCTTCTAGTTCCGGACCATCGTAAACTTTGATGAAGTCTGCCTGGCCATTTTCATTGATCAGTTGTGCCTCGACAATCTCCAGTCTAACAGAACGGTTTCTGGCTGCAATAATGACCAGAGCGCATTCAATGTCGGCCGTCAGGTGCTCGCCAACAATGGTGATGTTCTTCCACTTCCAAGATGCTTCATAGAACATCTCGGGACAGTAGTTGTCGTTCGAAGCGGACACTTGGACGCGGAATCCCTGCTCGCTCATTGAGCTACAGTGTTCGAGCGGACTCGCCACCGTGTCTATGGCGCGCATTAACTGTGCCAGACGCTCTTCTCTCGACGGCTCCAAGTAGATTTCGTGAGTGTTGTTGCTTGAAACGTACTCCTTCACGACGTCGGAGGCGTGATAGCGCAGTAGAACATTGGCTGGCACAATAAGCTGCACTTTGCTGCCAGACCGCAGTCTAAAAAGAATGCGTCATCCAATGGTTACTGTATGTGTGTGTTTGTTCACTGACCGAGCGATTAACTTTGCTTCGCTCACTCGATCTTTTTCGTGGTATATTTCGAGAAAATCGTCGACGTGCTCGAGACAGCCGACTTCGGCAGTCAGGTTGACGAGAGGACTCCACTCGTCGGCGGTTGAAACGACGCTGACGCATTCCATGCTTTGTTGTACTCTCCTTTTCGGGTATCCTGTCGAGATGATTTCTTTGGGTTCCTTGTCCGCCACAACTATCAAGTCTCCATTGATGCAATTGTAACACGAGCGCGCATCTTTTTGATTGTTGATGTCGGCTGTGGATGAAAGGATTTCGCAAACCAGTGCCAGCGACTCATTGCACTGCGTTCTGGAAAAGACGCAAGTGGGAGTGGCATTCGGCTCGAATTGCTTGCACATCACTTTCAAGCACAACAGGTTCGAATTATCAACCGTCTCGGATCCGGGACTCGTCGTGTCCATATATACGAAAGAGGGTGGTATTTTTGCCACCACCACTTCTTCATCGCCTTGATCGTTCAAGTAAACGTAATCGCCGTAATTCCATGTGAATCCTTCCTCCTTTCGTTTCGCACCCATGAAGAATGTGACGTTGGGAATGAATTGGCTGACCACGGGAACAAATTCGTTGTCTGCCGAAAAGCGAAGCATGCGTCCTTCTCGATCGTTGTCCTTGCCGAGTTGCGAGCACTCCTTGAACGCATCGTCGAAGGAGATGGTGGAGTTGATCTTCGTGCTATCGTCCTTGCCAGGATAGCGGATAACGATGCACTGAGGGGGACATTCTATGTAGTCGGTATGATACTGGGGATCTATGGCGATTTGTGTGCACACTTCGAGCAGGGTCTTGGAGAGTACGTGGCACACGAGCGTGAATAAGACGGCGATCACGAGACAGCGAGACATGATCACCTGGAGGGATTGATGCGCAATGAATCTGGCTTGAACAACACCGTCCTCTTCCCGGTATCTGGTAAACACGTTTTGACGCCATGTTCCTGATAAGATCGTGACAGTTCGTAATCGCCAAACGCGTGACAAAAAGTGGTCGTTGCCGGACTTGCGATGATGAACGCCAGCAGGTAGATTCTCGCATCGCCGGCAACGCCGAGGGAGAGCAAAGATGCATTTTTGGGAGGAACGAGTAAGCCTGAGGGACGGGCGACTGACATGCACAAAATTGCATGAGTAGGCGGAAGAGCTGAGGAACAGGCTGGCGTTGGACTGGCGGCTGTGGGGGTTGCGACCGAGCATACAGGGGCTCGACAAAGAGCTGGTAAGTAGTGGACAATGGCGCTGATCCGCAACGCGGCGGCACAAAGGAGACCGATCAGAAGAATCGTTCAACCAGGACTTGTTCAGTGTTGTCGTTGGTGGTGCATGCAAAAGGTCGTATCGGTAGTCCGCCTCGGGCACGCAGAACGGGTTTCGCGCGTTCCAAGGACCGGTAGAACCGAGTGAGGGACTTCAACAGCGATTTCTCAGCTCACAGTCTCATCTTCGGCGGTCCAGTACCGGGAGGATGGTCCGCCCCCATTCTGCGTCATCTGTCTGTCACTCTGCTCTATTTTTGTCCTTGACTTTCTCATTGGTTAGCGGTGCAATATTGTATCCAAATGAAACTTTTCTCCACTTGGACGGCATGGCGTCAATGTCGGGCAAATCGGAGATTGTCTTCACCAGAGACTTCCTCGAGAAACCGGCGCATTTCAGTCGGACGGTCCCCGACCGGCAACGGCGCCAAGTTATTGCTGGTCCGTGGTACCAATGGGGCAACAACATAGTGCCGTTCCAGATCTTGGGTGGCGATCGTAAGTTTTATTGCGTTTTCGTTGTTTTGCTCTGTCGCACAACGCTGTTTGCTTTTCAGCATCCTTTCAACAACTGGTCCGCAATGGTTTGCGAATGTGGGAAGAAACGACGTGCCTGAGATTCCAAGAGAACACCGGAGCCCGGGACGGCATTCGTTACGTACTGGAAAAGGGCGATGCGTGAGTCTTCGTATTCCGATTCCTCTGGAAATGGGTTATTTCAGTTGCTTCACAGAGTATATTGGGCGGTCAGGTGGACAGCAGGATATTATCATTGGCAGCGAATGCGCCGAGGCACGTGCAAACTGATGTTTCGTTTTGTTTGTCAACGAGTATTCAGGGCTACGTAGTCGCGCACGAAACCGGACATGCTCTCGGTTTCTGGCACACGCACCAGCGACCGGACAGAGAGGAACATATTTCCATCAACTGGAAGAACGTACGCGACGAGGCCCAGGCGTCGTTCATGCCCTTCCAGAACATGCTGACGGCATTCGACATTCGCGATGTGAACAGCATGCGCGTTCCTTACGACTACGGGTCTTTGATGCACTACCACGCCGTCGCCCATGCAAAGCGCGTGTCCGACTTCACCATTGTTCCACGCGAACTCAAGTACGTCACCACCATGGGCACCGAAAGGATGGCTTTCCTCGATGCCAAAGTCATCAATGATCTCTACTGTAGTCGTAAGCGATTTCGTCATAATTTTCTTTTTTAATTTTAAGCTTCAATCATGTATGAATTGCAGAAATTTGCTTGCATAACAGACTGCGCTGCCTGAATGGCGGATATCCCGACCCGAACGACTGCAGTCGCTGCCGATGTCCCGAAGGACTCGGCGGACCCGACTGCAATCAGTTGCAGCCTTCTCGTAAGATGATGTCACTCCGCACTCATTCAATGTCTTTTTTCAGCGTGTGGACGAGAAATTCAAGCGACCAACCAGTGGCAGACACTCCAAAGCCCTCCAGGAAAAGACAGAGATTGCTACTGGCGAATCAGGGTGAGTGCGGCTGGTTCTCGTGGTCATCACATCACTTAATGCGGCGCTTCAGGCGGAGGGACGGGTGCGATTCCGTTTGAGCGACGGCGAATTCCCGTGTTCGTACGGCTGCCAGTCTTACGTCGAGATTAAACACAAACGGGACGTTCGTCTGACTGGATTCAGAAGTTGTTGCTACCGGCCAAAGGAGGACACTGTGTCCGATGGAGACCAAATCTTCGTCATATACCATCCAAATGGACGCACTGCCCATTTCGCTTTGCGTTTCAAACGCGATTAACAGTTTCGGTCTCAGCGTGCCTTGTTCCTTCTGTTGTTGTAAATGTATTATACTGTTGTTTTTAGTCCAACAACGAGTGGAAGTGAAAAATCGGTATATTTTTGTAACGCTTGATGATTTGGACATTGATGTTTGTCTCACTGCAAACAGCGCCAAGGACATTTTTACAATCGCATCACATCATTCCGGTTCTCTCGGTCGAATTATCAGCTTTCATGCACACCAGACCAACAATTTTCATGAACCATAAATACTAGGCTTTCTGAACGTGAGCGATGAGCAGTAAACCGAAAATTGCGCTAGACAACTGACAGATCGAGTCTTCGGTATTCCCATAGAATTTTGTTTTGGTGAAAAACCAAAGGCAGCTGTGAAGATCATTTCTCTTCAGAATTTTGAAATCTACGACCAGGTTTTGGCAACCCGCGAACCTGGTCCAAGAAACTGCGAAAAAATTACCTAAACTGAAGAGAAATCAGAAGCTGATGACCGGTTTTAGAAACATCAGCAATCAGAATAATAACAGCCATTTTGCACATTTTTTCGCATGCTGGATGGGCGGATGGCAAAAAACCAGGAGACTAGGTTTGATCCGGCCATCCGATCGGTGGCCCCGGCACACTTACCGCTGCCCGCGTGTGTGCCGATGACGGAACTGCAGCAGTTGATGAAGATGGCACAGAGCGTGATCGCTGCCGAGTCGGTTGTCGTGTGGCTCCACGCGCCCGTCAAAGTATGCAGCGACGTGCACGAACTACTAGTATCACGATCTGCTGAGCATCTTCGAGTTGTGCGGCATGCCGCCGGAACACGTCTTTCTCTTCCTCGGTGACTACGTCGATCATGGTGCCTCCTTTTTCGGAGACGTAGTCATTTTGACAGAGATATCCGTGTAGGCCCACATAGCATCGAGACGATCGCACTGCTGCTGGCACTGAAGATCCGCCACCCGAAGAAGCTGTTCCTGCTAAGCGGCAACCACGAGTGTTCGCTGGTGAATCGCGCGTACGGCTTCTTCGACGAGTGCCGTCGATGCTACTCGCCCCACGGCGACCGGCTGTAGAGAGACTTCCAGATGCTGTTCGACTGGCTGCCTGCCGCTGGTCGCCTGCGTCGGCTCGCGCATCCTGTGCATGCACGGCGGCCTGTCGCTCGAACTTGTCAGCTGGGCGCAGCTCGACGCCCTCGAGCGGTCCACTAAGCCGTCCGACAAAGGGCTGCTGTTCGACCTGCTCTGGTCGGACCCGTACGCTGAAGAGCACGAGCAGGACAACTGGATGCCGTTTGCGCGCGACATCTTCTACCACTTCGGCGCGAAAGCCGTCGAACAACCGTGCAGAACGCTCAACGTCGACCTCATTGTGCGCGTCCATCAGGTCGTTCAGGAGGGCTACGAGTTCTTCGCCGGACGCCGACCCGTTACGCTCTTCTCAGTGCCGCTCTACCGCGGACAGTTCAACAGCTCGGCCGCCGTCATGACCATCCACAGAAAGCTGATCTGTTTGTTCTTCGTCTTGCGACCCGCCTAGTCCATCGCGCTCCTGCCCAATCTGAACAACGAAGCGTCTGTCGATCTGGAGGAGCCGCAGACGATTGCCGCCAGCGTTCGACAGACAGAGCAGTCGTGGTCCATCACGTCAGGGGAAACAAGTAAGCAGGCCTTGGTCGACAGTCAAATATATCCCACGACCAAGCCGACGGTCATCGCCGAGCCGCCCATCGCCACCGAATTGACGGACAAAGACAACATGTCCAACCTCGAGCTCATGCACATCGATGAGACAACAGCAAGCCCTGTGGCAATCATAGAATCGCCCACTATCGAGCCCTAAGATATCACCACGACCATGGAACTGTCCACAAGCGAGCCGCGCTGCGAACAAGTGACCACGACGGAGCTGCCAATCTGCGTGTTGTACGACGAGCAGCAGCCCATTGCTGTGCTCGAAACCGCAGGGGAAACCAGGGGTATGTCCGGAATGTCATCCGATCTCGTGACCGCCGATGTGCAATCGACACTCACCGATCCCGTGGTCGCCTGGACGGCGCCGACGAAACCGCCAGCTTGTCTTCCCGGCACACTGGAAATGACGCAGGAACCGCTCGAATGATACGTGATATGCTGGCAAATCTGCACTTTGTTTACCTACCGATCAGCGAACTACTTACTGATGAACACCGAGTGAGCACTTACAATTTATGTTTAAATTTGCCGCATTGTAAAACGGCTACTGTGTTCCACGACCAAAATTAGCGACGGTGTTGATTTCTTCGGCATGTGAGAGCAGTAATATTTTTCTTGCCAGCCACTTGCTTGTTTGTGATCAGCATGCGATGCCTATGAAATTGTTGTGCTCAATGTATCTTATTTCGATCAACTGACTCACTACCAGTTGCAATCTGACTGACTGACGGAATCTCCTAAATCACTGTCTGCGGATTGCAGTAGTTTATCATCTCGATTGCAGCCGAGCTGACGAGCGAAAAAGAGCCGAAGATGAATGTTGCTGGGTTGCATGGGCATCACTTGGCGATGGAGGCGTTGCTGCTGTTTTTGCTGGTACAGCTGATCGGTCAGTCTGCGTCGAGCGGCGTCGTCGATCAGTCTATGTCGGAGGAGACCGGCAGCAGCGTCGTCAGCCCGGTCGGAATTGCGGACGCCTTGCTGGAGATGGGTTCGCACGTGCACGTGTTTCTGGCGGATATGCGGCTGTGGATATGGGTGATGTTGCTGGGGGTGATCTTGCTGTGCCTGTGCTTGTGCGGCTGCTGCCCGTCTCTGTGGACGGACTGCTTGTTCAAGTGCTGTGCTGTGTGCTTCTCGTCGCCTTGCGGAAAACGCCGTCATCGGCCGAAACGAGATCAGTATGACCAGGTGTCCATCAACATGGTCGTCGGCAGTCTCCCCGTCGGTCAACCCCACGTCATGGCGGTTCAGCCCGTTGCCAACATTGTCACGATTTAAGCACAAACCAAGTGCTTTCTTTCTTCCCGCTTAATGCAAATTTACTACGCTTATTGCATGTGCAAATTGTATGATTCTACGTCGATTTCAATGTTCTTTTGCTACTGCTTGAAGTGCTTTCGTTTCAAACATATTGCAAATTCGAGTTTTTATTGATATTTTTGTTGCCAAACGTTTTTCTGCATGAAATATTGGCATTTTTGTGCACGTTAAGCGAAGTTGAACTGTATGACATCACCTTTGATATCAGTTGGAAGGCAAGATGTTCCGATCTCTGCGTTCTGCCAATAACGAAACGTGATGCTGATTGATCACCAACCAATCGTTCCAAGTATCCCAAGTAATCTGAGATGTAGTATGCGCGTCGCTCTAGTTCGTGGGGACGAGAGCAAAGAGATGAAGTGTTTGTGGGAATATTACGCGACAAAAAGGGAAGATTCGGAAATATTTTTCTCCTTGCAGTTGATGTTGATGAGATGCGCTGGACCGGGTTGTGGCTGTTGATCGCATTGCTGACGCAATTAGTGGAGCGGTCGATGGAAGGTGATTGGCACAACAGCGCCATCGGGAACGCGGCAGATACGATGGACGGTGCGTATTACCACGACGTCGGCGACCACGACGGAGATGACAGTGGCAGCGATGATGACAACGCCGAACAAGTCATAGTCGTCGGCACCATCGGATTCAACGATTTCGGCGACATCATGGGGGTCGGTGACGCCGTAGCTACGACCAACTCAAACCCAAGCGCCAACCGCGCCGACCCCACTGTCTTCGTCATCGCTAAACCACCGCCTTCAATTCTCGCGCCCTTCGTACAACCGAGCCCCTTCGTACAACCGAGCCCCTTCGTGCCGATGGTCTTTCATCCGCGACCAGAGCCGCCAATCGCCAGAGCTGTACCGTCTTTGGTTTGCTCAACTTTCGCGCTAGCCATCACGTTGTTGGCAATGCTCTGAAGACTACATTGTGGACGAAAACGAAATTCATGTTTGTTGGGCAACGACCAAATAATGTTCAGCTTTTATACGCTGTGATCGGTTTCTTTCTATGTTATCTTTTTATCTCATGACTTTGTCTCTGGAACTGAAATATAACGAAACATTCTCCAGATTGTCGAAACACAAGTGTTAGCCGTTGTTTGTGTTCTGCCGTCAGCTGACGGTACCAGCTCACTCTGCTGACAGGACACGTGCGAAAGCGCCATACGGTCGTTTATTGAGGAATGCATAGACAGATTCGCGAAGTACGTGCACTTACATCTGTCGTCTGCGAGCAACAATTCGACAATTCATAAACACTGGAGATTCGTAAAGTAGAAGGCAGCTGCCAGCTGTTTGCTTCGATCTCGAATCGTACATAGTGTGAACAGATGAGTTTCGGTCGCGTTCGAGATTTCAGAATGGTGGTCTCGGACGATGGCGACCGTCTGAAATTGTAGTGGGAGCGGCGCTCGCAGCAGCAGCTGCAGTCGTCGGTGCGGTGCGCACCAGAGGCGATTGATGACTGCCCATCGCGGCGGTCAGCGGTGAATTGAGCAGATGGCCCACCGGACCTGGTCGACGCGTCACCGAGTACCGATGGCGTACGGTCCCCGAATAGGGCAGCTGATAGCAACTGCACGAACACACCGACGCCGCGTCCTCTTCGTCGTCGAACGATACGGCGGCGCCGGAGGCGGCAGCGGGCGCCGTATCCTGCTCCATGTCCTCGTCAAAGTCAGAATCGTCCGACGACACTTCGATGGCCGGGCGGCGACGACGAGCGGCAGCGAACGACGGTTTTCGCGAATTCGACGCGGCGGCGGCGGCGGACCCACGGCCGTTGCTGGTGATGATGTCGCCGTGAACGCGCACCAGTCCGCGAGCGGCGGCTTCTCGGTCGTGCTCATCTCGGCGCTCGTCCTCTGTGTTCATGGTGAGGAATCGCAGAACGAGAAGATTCATCGCCGCCGACACGATCGTCAGACCGAACAAGATGAATATGAGCGAAAAGGCCACGTATTGCGGCTGTTGCTGTAGCGCGCCGTCTTTTTGCAACGCCACGTAGTCACCAAAGCCTGTACGAACGACACGGAGACAGTCGACGACGGTCGATCAGACAATAAAAACAACTCACCAATTGTTGTCAGCGTGATGAAACAGTAGTACAGTGAATCGAACAGCTGAAAGTCAACAATCATCGCGAGTGTAATCAAGCAGTAGTAAAGTGGGTCGAAGCGTAGGCCGCCCGTACTTCGACACACTTTACTACTGTTTTATTACACTGACAATTGGACTAACCTCCCATCCTTCGAAGCGATGAAAGGCGAAAGCGCCGGCGGCCATGACCAACGATCCGCAGCCAGACGCGACAATGATCAGATTCATGTGCGTCACCACGGGATCCTTCCCCAAGCAGTGTTTTATTTTGCGCAGCATGAACGCCACGAACGTGTTCAGTCGCTCGCCGATCGACTGGAACATCACCAGACCGAGTGGAATTCCTGCCAATGCGTAGAACATGCAAAAAATCTTCCCGCCCACCGTCGACGGCGTCGAATGACCGTAGCCTGCAATTTCCAGCGCATTATTCCCATTAACGCCAAAGACTTCCTCGACTCCGACATTACCTAGCACACTGCACACACTCACACATACTGATTAATATATTTGATGAAGGGAACAAAACAGCTGCCGCCGTGTGAAGGCGTCAAAAATGCGCGTTACGGAAGACGCAGCACACCTCGTCCGTCCCCGGTGGGAGGTCCGGGTCGATACACAGAGTGCTTTGTGTGCGCAGAGACACGGCCCAACGAATCAAACCAGCGCTCATCCCCCCGGGAGCCGACACGGGCGGCCGAAACACGAAGCGACGAGCAACGCATTCCGATGGTTCATGTGCTCGTGATCACCGTCCGTCGTAGCACCGATTCACCCATCGCACCTGTAGCCACTCCAACAACACCACTCAATATCCATACAATGAAGATTGCAGAACACATACCGATCGTAGTAATCACCTGAAATGCGTCACTGACCGTCAAATTTTATAGTAAAATGCACCACTGACCGTCGTCGCGAAGTAAAATGCCCCGCTGAAAAAATGAAGTTTTGGCAACAAATTCAAAAATTTCAATAAGTTAAGAAACTGTTTGACAACAAAGTCCATATAATACCAATATAAACATTATGACCGTTTCTGTGGCATTAAATGATGGACTGAACAGGACGGTCTTTGATATTGGAAAATACTGAACATAGTGTTTCAGAACATTGGGAAATGGCATCACTGAGCATAACGCTTGTGATGACGCAAATTCAATTGGCAGTAATCAGACGCGACCATTATAAAATGTGGACTCTGCGATTATTCTCATTACTGACCTGAACTTCCACTGATAGCCAGCCTTGTGTGGAATGCTCTTGACGATGATGGCTTCGAGCACGCGGTAGTCGCGGTTGCTGATGTTGTACTTTTGTATGAGTCGCGTTTTGAGCTTGTCGACCAGTTGGCGCTGCATCATCTCGTTGTCGCTTTCGAGGGCGTCGAACACCGCCGCGCCGACCAGCAGGTAGGTGAACGTACATACGATGAGCGATAGTGTCCGTACGTTTTGCTTTTTCATCTAACCGCATGCAGCGAAGGCAGGACGACGGTCAGACGAGCCCTCGTCGGCGGAGAGACGGGCAGCCGCAGCCACTCGCGTCGTCCGTCAGAGCTCCTTGTCAGACGTCGAATTGTCGTACTACATCGAATGGGGAGCGGACTGCCGACGTTGCGTTCGCCGTGTTGCCGAGCAGACGGCGGCGCAGTAGACAACTTGTTGGCGCAAGTCGGTGGCAGCTAAAAAGCAGCTGCCGGCGGCCGTCGATGGATCAGTCGGCGTGCGGAACGACGCCAATCGCCAGGTACCGAGATGTGCAAGTGCTGATTACGCTGCTTGGGGCGACACCTGCCGGGTGGGCGGCGACCGAACGCGCACGCGACGCTGTCCATGAGCACGCAACCAGGGTCAGCCGCCGCTGACAAATGGACGACGAGACGGAGGGCGGCGTGGGGTCGATGTCGACGAGCACAGCGCCGGGCGCGCCAAGACAGCCGGCGACAAATAGAGCGGCGGCACGGCGCCCCGCTCAAATTGATCTATTTCGCCCGAGCTCCGACGCGCGTCCCCACTCACCGAACGCCGCGAAACATCAGACGGCGATTCGATTCGGCTCTCCCCGCTAATTCGCCCATTTACCCGCTCCCTCCACTGCTCTCTCGTCTTCTTCTTCTTCTTCTACACGCCGCCCGCATCCGCATAACTACCGCTCATTTCCTCTGTCCAACTATCCAGCATACGCTCGGCTTTTGCCGTCTTCATTTTAATTGTAATTGCACTGAATCAAGCAAGACCGAACAAGTACGTGAATCAGCTCAACAAATCGAGATCAGAAAGACCAGCGGAAAACAGAATATGCCCGATAATTAGTAGATGGAAGTCAATCGCGAATATTTAACATTACCAATACATACACAACAGTTTCAGTCGGCAAGACAACAGTAAAATTACAGAATCTCTTGAGGCAGCCGTCGCATGAGTTTGCCCAGCTGCTCCATATTGGTTCTAAAAACTACGGTAGACACGCATAATCGGACAAAAAACCAGATGAAACCTGAGCTGGTCGGCGAGCATCGAGCGAGAAGCCATCTCCATATACGGTTCGATCGGAGAGAGCGGCGGCCGACGGGGCGGCGATCTCGGCATTAGCATACTCGTGTTAACGGCTGTGTCCACTTGGATAGGAGGGCGACTTCTCCACGGCGTACTGTCAGTGAACGGGGACTCGTTGAGCAGCCGCTTGGTTGGCGACAGCTCCAGTGGGCAGAGAGTCAACTGCAAGGTGGACTGCATGAGACAACCGACTCTCAACGGCGGCGCTCACTTTGACTCGGCCGGTGGACGACTGCGACAAGTCGATCAGATCGTACGTCCCTTTTATAGGTTTCCGAGGCGGCGTCGACGGCAAATCCAAACCAACGAAACCGAGTGCGCGATCGTCTTTGGCCGGAGATCGATGCCAAAATTTGAGTACAACATTCTATACAGTTACACAACATTATTTGCCGGGGTTGCTGGGCACACGACTAACCTTTCGCTTGGCAGGTACCGCAAATTCCGAAGTCCATTCCCAAACGGGGTCGGTGGACTCTGGCACGACTGCCGAAGTCTTCAGCTCATCATCATCGCCGCGATACGACACGAAAACGCTGGGTCGAATCCGTTCGCGGCTAAAATACGTAATCCTCATTGTGCAATCAGCGAGAACAAGAGAAGAGAATTGCGATATAACATTTCAAAAATTACTTTAACCCTTTGACGAGAGGAAGTCGCCGAGCCGAATGAACAGTCAGCTGCATACGGTAGCCAGACGTATCGCTCGACTGTCGGCGCAAACGATCGGCGACTGTATCTCTGGTTCGCGATCGCGCCGTTGCGCGTTGCTCTTCCCTGTCCGCTTCGCTCCCGCTGCTGTCTGTCAAACCGCCCGGTGACTCCGTCTGCGCGCCCGTCGATTGCGTGTCTGCAGCCAATTAATTCGATTGATCACGCAATCAAGACAATATAGTTCGTTACTCACCCGTATCTACTCGTTGTCTTTGTTGAAAGTCGACACGACGACTGTCAAGATCGATGCGCGGTCGGAGTCCTTCGGGCAACATGGGACGAGCCGAGATGGGCCTGGGAGGAGGTGCTTGGTCCAAGTCGGTGGGGGGACTGGCTTGGCGCTCGAGCCGCGCACTGAGCAGGTTCGGATCGACGAAGCGGTACGAATCGGGTGTGTGCGACTTGGACGGCGCCCTCAACCCTTCCACGCGCTCTGCGAACGATGCGTTACGAGAGCCTAGCTGAATGCTAACCTAAATTCACTGGGCTAAAAAAATGGCCAAAAATAACCATTACGAGAAAGAACAAACTTTGAGATGACCGCGGCAAGCCAGCCCGACGACGTCGAGCGGCGCGTTTACATTGATCGAAAAAGGAGGGACCAGCAATTGAGACAGATCAATTTCACACTTTCCAACATGTCGCGTCTGAAGAGTGACGAGTGTAAATAATTGTCCAAGCTTCACATTGAAGTTTACCGCAAATTTTCCGACATGTGGAAGCTCGTAGTAGACGCGCAGCGTTAAAAGAGTTTTGGTCCAAAGTTGCACAACCGCTGGAGTAATTTGAACCAATGCCACCTGTCTGTGATTGAAATGTGCCACTGAAAACAATTTTTTTTCCTTTCAAACCAACACCAATAATCAAATAAAAAATTTAAAAGTTCAAATGATTAAATAATGCGGTGACAAAAACTGAATATTGAACGCAAAAGACGAACCACGAGGAAGAACCGTCTTCGCACAAGTTCGGACCCGTTTGCGCAGCATTCGCAACGACTCATCTGACTCCGGTGTGGGAAACTCATAGTCGAGTACCAGTTGGCTAAACATCACGACAAATCAGTTCATGCAAGTATTGCTGTCGCGTACCCCAGACGTGGACTTGCAGGTCGTCCAAAGTGTTGCTTGAACAAGTCGGGCGGTTTCCCTTCCCAATTGAGACTGTCCACCACCACCCGGATAAAAGTCACCATTCGCAACAGCTCGGCAGCATCGTCCATCATGTCTACATCTGAAATTAAAGCAAATTATTGATTGTCAATAATACGAACACAAATAACACCGACTTCGATCAGCCGGGTCCACATCGCGGAGGATATTTCGGACTACCGGGACGTCAGGATGTCGCCCTGCGCTGTGCATACGATGACCGTCGCCTTCCCAACCGCTGAAAAAATACAGTGCCGAAACGGATGGGGTGAAGAACAGCACAAGGACTACACGAGCACGTTGAACTGTGCACAAGAAGACAACTGGAGAAAACGACGGACCCGTTGAGTGGTTGATGGTGGATGCGGATGAAGGGCGGCTCAACCCCGATGTCATCATGCTCGCGGCCAGGCGGACTGAACGGCACATGTGGCGTTCGAATCGCCGTTCCTCGGCCCATCTCCTCAGCTCCGTCCGTCTGCGCTCTGCTTCGCCGTTGACTTTGACTTTGATTTTGACTTTGACGCGTGCGCTGTCCGTGTCTGGTCAGATCGGGAAGGATTTTCTGCAGCTCGCGTACTCTGGCCAGCAAGTCGTCGATGTGCGTCGTCCCTTGATGCTGCTGTCCACCGCCGCTGCTGCTGCTCGCCATTTGGTCCGGACTCCAGAGCCGGCTGAGAAAGAGACGCGACCCTTCGAAATACGACTCCCTTGTCGGCGTTTTTGAAAACGACGCATGCTTACTACGGTATCGATAGTCTACCAAAATAAAAAACAGCCATATATTTCTTTTCAAATTACGTTTAAATAAAATAAAGACATTGCAAAAAATTAATAGTTAAATATAAATAATACTTTGTATCCGCAAGTTGTCATTTAACGGTATTTTTGGGAATGTTGAATATTTGCAAAGTTTTGGCGCGTCGTGTGGTCTGCTATTGGACGCTATGCGCGCATGCTCATTGCAGCGAAGCTAAAGTGATTGTGTTGCGATGATGATGGTGGTACCGGTAATCGGTTTTCCGGTTTGTTTTGCAGAGTCGTGAAAATTTATTGTCCAGGGCATCAATTTGCTGATTGCAAGGTGTGAGGTACATCACGGAGAGAAGCAGCAAGGAGCACCATAGCTCCCTGTTCGACATGCCGTTGCAGACGACGCTCGAACAGCGGCTGCTTATGCGACAAGGAAGAGAATGAAAAATAGTGCAACTATGGCGCGAAGAGATTCGGTCAGTCCTCTTTCGTTTCATCTTTTAGCGGGTCACACCATTCTCTGGGTGTTCATCATGTTGCAGTTTCTTGTGGCTCTTCTTGTTCTTCTCATCAACAACACTGAAATCATTTCTAGTTGTCGCTATTGAAACTATTGAGTGCAAATTATGTTTATTGAAATTTGTTTTTGTTTCAGGAAGACGGTGAACGGGGCAGTTGCCGAAAATGCTGCAAGTCGCTGACGCAGGCGCTTCCGGCCACAGTCGCCTGGGGTCTGATCATCGTCGCCACCGGTTGCTTTTTCTACTTCCTGTAAGTGACCTCTGGTGGGATTGTGACTGAGCAGGATTTTTAGAGCGCCGGCGCTGATCGAGAAACTCAAGGTGGTCGGGTGGGCGCTGTGCATAGTGGACGCGTTGATCGTGGCCATCGTGTTGTCCAACTTGTTCATGGCGACCGTCATGGATCCCGGCATTCATCCTTTCGGTGAGTTGGTTCCTTTTTGAGACAGAAAGTTGATTGTATTGCTGTTTCAGCGTTGGGATCTGAAGAGTCGCAAGCGGACGACTTTCGCTCACCGCTGTACAAGAATGTAGAGATAAATGGTGGGTGATTGAATAGAGTTAGATGCGGATTACAGTGCGGGGCTTGCAGGGATTACGGTGCGCATGAAGTGGTGCGTGACGTGCAAGTTCTACCGTCCGCCGCGCTGCTCGCACTGCTCCGTCTGCAATCACTGCATCGACACGTTCGACCACCATTGTCGTCAGTCGCCCTGTCCCTCTATTTGTCCATATCACGTCTGCGCTTCCAGCATGGGTGCACAATTGCGTCGGACGGCGAAACTACCGCTACTTTTTCCTATTCCTCGCGTCGCTGAGCGTTCATATGCTCTACGTCTTCGCTCTCTCGCTAGGATACACGTTGTATAACAGGTAATTTGGCGGCGTCGCGATGCGGTGAAGACGACCGCTCGCGCTTCAGGGAGAATCTGTTGACGCCGCCTAACCTGTGCTCGTTGGCTTTGATGGCGCTGTGCGGTCTGTTGTTCGTGCCAGTGCTCGGTCTGACCGGGTTCCACATGGTTCTAGTCACGCGCGGACGGACCACCAACGAGCAGGTAATCAATCGCGTCCCCATTCTTCTCCTCATTTCTTTCCTTTTCTTTCAGGTGACGGGTAAATTTCGCAGCGGCTACAATCCATTCACAATGGGCTGCTGCGCGAACATGTCCAAAGCGCTGTGTGGCACACAGTTTCCCGAGTAACTTAATTTGGCACGACCGATATTTTTAGACCAACTTTTTTTAGCTATCGGGCCTATGTGGGACTGCAAAAAGACCCGTACGAACTGATTGGCGGTCAGAAAGTATGGCTGAAAGACAAGGATCCGACGGTCGTGTATGTGCCCGACGGGACGTCCAAGGCTCGCGACGGCTTGATCAGGGTAGGCCTTTTGCGTCAGCCGCAAAGTGGGGTTTTGTCGAGGGGCGAAATTGGCGCTGTTCCCGAGTGCAACGCGCAATCAGTGTTCGATGCACAGAGCCGAGTGGCCGAAGAGACGCGCGGCGATTGATTGCGCCAGTGAATAAAAAGAACATCCCCTGTCAGCCGGCCGCGTTGACTAAGCTAATACGAAATTCAATTACCACCCCCCATGGGACCACCGAACCGAACCTTGGTTACAGCGTCTACAAGATCGCAACTGTACCGATCGTTTTGGTAATGTTTGCCCACGGCGCTGACGCGACGGTCGATTGCAGCTGGAGCCGCGGTCGCGACCGACGGATTACGACGACGGGGCGTCGATCGGGACGGCGCTGTCGGTGGGGACGCGGAGCACGCAGTTGGTCAGTTCGAATTCGACGCAGCGCATGGTGGCCGACGGGTCGAAGTGCAACTTGTACGACGACGAGGACACGGACGAGACTGCGAGCGACCGGTACCTGGCGTCCGTGCAGGAGGCGATGAGCACGATGCGCGCATCGGACGCGGACTCGAGCGCCGACCCGGGCACGCCGGCGCAGCGACTGAGCGTGTCGCACTCGACGGCGTCGAACGGCGTCATGCGATCGGGCTCCGATCGGCGGCGGTGGTACCAGACGGCCGACGAATCGGACCAGTCCATGACGTCCACCAAGCAGCCGCGCCCCATGTCATTCACGCAGGCTGTGCTCATGCACGACACGCTCAGCGCCGGCGCCAACGACAGCATCTCCTCCATTGGCAGCGCGGCGAAACTGGCCGACGTGTCGTCCAGGCAGATGAACGTGTAGCCGTCTGTTCTCTCAGTTGTTTGCACAGTGGCATTAATTTCTCTCTGTGGACGACATCGTTCTGATCGGCGATGCGTCGCTCCGCTTGGAATCGCGAACACTATTTGCGGTCGGCCATCTTTTGTGACTTATTGAATACCCGTGCTTCTTCTCTGCCTACCGCAAAGAAACCTTTGCAGAATCGTAGCTTCGTCAAATTGTGCGTTATGTTCAGTTTATTTTGCATCAACTTGAACAAGCTTCGCTATCACGTATCTCAGTACTTTGGTAGCCATCGCCCGACTTCTTTGTTGGCGGTTTCTGATTCTGATGACACCAATGAATGTGTCGTTTGTTACGTCCAAGTCATTCATCAGTTTTTGTCATTAAGGCGTCTCCAAATCCATAGTTGTTATGTCGTGCACATGTTGTGTAGTTGGCTCAGTCGTTGAAGTGGTCGTTGTGACACCTGTAGTTCCCCGATCGAGTTATGCTGTTTGTCTGGTTTAATTTATTTTTTCTCTGTGCATCGAGTTCCTATAGAATAATGTGTGAACGCTAAGTGTTCAAATTCATCAACATTCAGCATTTTTTCCTGCATATTAAAAGAGCTGGCTTTGAGGTCTCGGAGGCGCACGGACTCAGCATACGCCAGTTTTTCAATCCCAAATCGAAGCTCTTTGGCTGCGGCCAGCAACGGTTGATTGGATAAGCTAAATTAAAAAAGCAGGGGCAGTCACAAGAATTCTATTGAACAACAACTGAGTCCTGACCGAAAAATAACCTAGAATAAATTGATGGCAATCAATAATTGACGGCGAAAAACGCTTGATGGTGGTTAAAAGCTACAAATCGGAACGATTGGGGACTGCCAAGTTCCAATAGCGTCCTCGCTGTTAAAACTGCATGATTCGAAATTTATGCGCACGCCATTTGGTCGTAAAACTTGCTATTTTATCAGATCAGTCGTCTTCCGCCAGGAAGAAACATCAACAGAGAGAAGACTGGGATAAAAAAAGAGATTCTGAACATTATGAATCCAGACAACGAAATGTGGGGACAAGCGCAGCGCAGTAAATACTGTACCAAGCAAGAAACAATGGGAACGCAACAACCGGCAGTTAACACTTGACCGAGTCACCTCTTCTTTCTGCTCGATTCGCCATCGTCTTCGTCTTCGCTCAATTCGTCTTCGCTGCGCGCGTCGCTCGTCTAAACGACCACACAAACTCTGATCACAGGTTCACGAAGATTGCCGATTTACCATTCCGCTTTGGAACGCCAACGCCAGCGATTGCACGATCATGTACGACCAGACGATGTGCAGCAGTTGCAGCAGCAACAGAAGACTGTTGAACACGTAGTAGGACAACGGGACTTGTGGCAACAGACGAGGCGCAGCGATCAACGTCGAGTAGAGCAGTCTGCAACGAACGACCTTTCCAACGCCATTCACTCGACCACCAACCGGGCAGGGAAAATGTACAGACGAGTAATCAGCCAGGCGAAGGTGAACAGCACTGCCGCTAAATTGCACAGGATTTTCTTCTCGGCGTAGCGGAACATTTTGCCCACCTGCAATTCATCTGTCTTCACTCCACAATTGTCACATCAAACCTCCAGAAGGAAGTCGGCGGTATCGTGGAGCAGCAGAATGAGAGCGCCGATACGGACGAAGTTGCTCACCCACGACAGCCACAGCAGTGCAAGAGTGGCCACGTGATGCACCAGCAACATCCAGAAATCCTGAAATCCACTGCTCTGGGTAACGCTAACCGTGATAGGTCAGACTGTTCACCTTTCTTTTGATGTCAAACAGTACCGTAATCATCAACGACCAATAGAACGCCGATTGGATCATGTAGTACCACCGAATCTCCGATGGCACAGTTTGAAACGGCCAGTTTTTCCAGCACTCGTCTTGATCAATCAGATATGGCTTCTGCAAGGTGGCTTCTACTACCGTATTTATTCTAATATAAACACCAGTGCTTATATTTTTCGATCGCCCGCTAGGGGGTACTTATATTGGAGACAGTGCTTGTATTAAAGATGGTGCTTATATTTTTCGATCACTGTCTGTAACATGAAATGTCTTTAAAATATACGCTTTTTCCCCCTTTTCAGCCTAATTTTTTCAACCATAACAAATAACTTAGCTTTTATGACCAAAATCTTGACAAAAACGATAGTGATTTACCAGCTGAGAACCTCCAAACAGCGTGTTTTCATCGTTTTTATTATTATTTAAGTATTTTCACCCATAAGGGGGCGCTTATATTAGAGACAGTGCTACTATTTTTTCAATCATCAGCTAGGGGGTGCTTATATTGGAGAGGGTGCTTATATTAGAATAAAACGGTATTTACTGCTCAAACGCTATTCCATTATAACAAATAAAAAATCGGGAGTCAGCAGAGAATTGAGAGTATTTCTTACATCGTACAGCGCCCACCAGCCGTAGCACCAGACGAAAAAGTAGTACGCAAAACGCCAACTGAAATCAACAAATAATATCTGAAAACACAATAGAAAAAATTGAACTGACGAAGATTCGCAAAACTTTTCCATTCGGGAACGGACGATACCTCTGGTGGTGCGCGCCTGCTGTCTGTGTCGAAGACTGCCGGTCAACAGCCCATCAATCCACTGCACCGTTGAGTGCAGGGCGATGCTCGAATCCGGCACTCCCATCCACAAACCCAAAGGACGAGCGATGTGTCTGCACAAACAGGGAAAGGGTAATCAATCGTCACCACAAACAAGAATGAGAAACAAATTTTATGGTGTGCCCACAAAAAAATCAAATGAATAAAAAGAAAGGAGTGGCAATTTGCAGAGCCCGTTCGAACTATAGATGTGGTCGGTCCAGGTGGAATCGGTACCGGCACACGAATCGGTCCATCCAGTTTTTGATTAATCCGTACCGGTACGACCCCTGGACCGACGGTACACGGTCCAGTACCAGTCCAACCATTTCCGAATTTTAATAGATATTTTCATGCCTATATATATGCAAGTTTTTGGCGGGAATTCATACCTTAGCACTCAATTTTGAATTTTAGCGCCAAAAAGTCCAAGGTCTTACTGTGGGTCACTTCCCGATCCCATAAGGTAAAAAATTTAACTATTACAGATAAATACTGAATTTTTTGCCTCATCCTAATCCTCGTCCAACTGTATACATTTCTGACATCCAGACATGTGCCACGTAACTTTCTAAGATGCGCATGATATTACGCAACGCCTGGACCGGTACCGATTAAAGGTCGGTCCAAGCAATCGGTACCGGT
>JAQGCX010000170.1:0-23431 GCA_034700205.1 Plectus parietinus
GAATTACTGGTTTTATACAAATTTTTGTCAGAGCACTACGCGGCGTTCAATCGGCGCAACGGTAATTATGATGAAAAACCCGTCTCTGACAAAAATTGCATAAAACCGGTAATTCACAACCGATCACCATGAAATTTTAAACGCTTTTAAGTTACTATATGAGGCATATGTGTACCAAATTTCAGCTTGATCGGATAAAAACTGCAGTGTCTGCAGCGATTTAAACATCTGAACTCCACGGTGGCCCACCCTGTATTTCAGCCTGTTTTGAATCTGCACATTAGTATTCTGATCCCAAAGAAATTTCTGTGTTTTCCTGAACTTGGAAGACCTTCGGAAGATTCTGAAATTTTGAAAATCTGCTTCAGGTCACCTTCTTTGGTTTTTTCGGTATTTGCTGCGCGTTCATGATGGATACGCGCACTCAGGTAGCGCAGAAGGAACAGGACAGGTTAGATATAGACATGCTACTGAAATAATTTCTTCGAAAACAGTACTGGAACCGAGGGATTTATTTGCAACGGTTTGCTAGAGATTCATTTATGTTGCCGCTAAGAAATTCGCCTGACCCGGTGACCATTTTTTAAAAAAAGATTCGCCAAAATCTCAAAAAAATTCGCTATCTCCACAAATTTATTCACATTCCTGTGCGTGCCCATGTCTCGCCATTACTTCATGTTTTCAACATCAACCTTGCTGCCCATACCGTTTTTTCGCATATAAGCGGCATTCTTATTTGGATTTATTTTCCGATTAAGAGGCCGTGGCTTTTAATTTATTTTAAAAGGATTTTAAAACACTGCACTTGGTCGAAAACCCCAAATAAGAGGCCGGGGGTCTTTTATGTGACGGTCAATATGAGGTTGCGAAAAGCCTATTTTCCGAATAAGAAGCCGGTTCTCTTACTGAAAAACCCGGTATGCAAAATGAAAATATAAGGCCAATCTTCTAGACTCGGCAGGATTGTTATGCCACCGCCAGTAATCTTCCAACAGCCAACTTCATGTGCTGAAATACCGCTCATGCGAGCGCCACACTCAGACTACGAACAAGATCATTCTGCTTCAAGTGCTGCAGTATTCTCGATGAGACTGCCTGAATTCAAAGAAGCAACTGCTCCAACCGATGATGCACCGCCGACATACGACTCTGTAGTGGAATCTGAAGCGGTGAAAAATAAACATTAGATCAAGTACTTTACTGTTTCACACAAAATTTTTAAATGCTTGTATGAAATGGTGATCACAGATTTGCAATGATTTTCTTGTTCATTTGAAGTTTATGACATATGAGCAATATCCAAAAAATTGTCAAAAGATAGACATTGTCAGTCAAGTCAGGGGCGTAGGGCGTATGTGCAGGCGTATGGAGCAATAAAAGTTCCCATGGTGCTCAATGCGTTCAAGTACTGTATATGAACGCAAGGTAATTCAAAGTGGACTACCAGGTTTCTTCAGATGGGCTATTTGTGTCAAGAAAATGCTCTCTGCTTAAATTTTTCGTTCACAAAATACTGCCTCAAATACAGGTAAATGAGGAAAACAAATCGTAATCAGAATCGAAAACAAATCGAGAAGTAACCATAACCACCTCCCATACCAAGTTTCGCAACAAGTGAACAAATCACACGAAAAATTCACTCAACGTTGAAGCCGTTGAATACAAATTTTGACCAAAATGGCCTGTTAGATTCGAATCGGTGAGGCCCTTCGTTTTCGAACTCGGCACAGTAACGATTTATCGAGTTCTCTGAAAACAAACAATCTTCTAGACTCGGCAGGATTGTTACACGGAGCACAAAGATCGATTTTCGGATTCATTTCACGTTGCTTTTTCAGCGGGAAAATTTTTAGCTACAGAACAATTCTGCGCTTCTGCACAATTCTGCACAACGAAAAAACATATATCACGCACTAAAAATGGTATTTTGAGAGGAAATTCTCAGTTGCACCAATAATAGCCTCTAATGAGATTCCTTTTTTGAAAACTGAGTGTGTCCATAGACCAAAACGAAACCGCTGCGGTGATTCAGAGGCGATTCAGCTTGCGTATCTCATCATGAAAGCTGTTCAGATGAGAAAGAGGGATTTATTGACCTGTTGAGAAGCTCAGGCATAAATACAAAGGTCAAAGATTTATTTTTTCTGTGATCAAAACCCCCGGCCGACTTCACTGCTTAATTTTCAATTAACGAGCACGGTGAATACGGTATCATTGTCTGTGAACTGAATGCATTGCGCACGATCGATATTCACTTTCGTCATTTTTTCGCAATCAAGTACAATTAAATTTTCAAGCATGAGAAAAACATGTGCAAATGGTAAACAAAATAGTGTACGGTACAAAGGAACTTTTGAGGTTGTACATATTCGACATGTTCACGTTTTATTTTTTATCATGCTTGGCGAAGGATACCTGCATCTGTTTACCTCTGACCATCAGTTTCAATCCACTGCGCAATTGCTTTTGTCGGATCAAATACACGAGAACATTGAACACCGGATTCATATTGGCCGAAGTTTTCATGACATGTGCCATAGTTGGCCAGGTGGGAGCATTGAACACAGGAACGGCCAAGTTAGCGTATGTCAGAGGTAAAACGTGCACGAAAAAGGTAAACACACTGGAAATTCCTAATGTCATGGTGAATTGACGAAGATTCAGCATCTTCATAGCCATGTTTTCTTCGTTCACACCGCGAACACTGATTATTTGCTTAAAATAGCCATCGTTTTAGTTTATTTAATTAAATTTCAACATCGCACAAGTAAAAAGTGCGGTAAACACTATTCATGTATTCATTATGATTTCAAAAACTATTAAAAAAAACTCATTTTATATTTTACTTAATGAGTAAAGAAACATACCTTGCGAATTCGTCTTCCAATAAAATAGTAAAGCAAAACACTTATGAGTGGGGCAGTGATTTTCAAAATCGTTATATAATTGTTGAACCAATCAGCGCTGATGCCTTGTGCGGGATAACAGTAAGCCGGCGACTCCAATAAGCGTACAGCGTAAAAGGTAATTGTTCCCGGTATCAGAACGTGCAGGGCAATGAAAGCCATCAATCCGGCCAACATTTTCCACGCGTAGCTAGTTGTTCTCACAAAATATTCAAGAGGCCAAAATACGGCATAGCATCTGTCAATGCTAACAAGCAGCAGCATGTAGCTGTTAGCCGGATTTGACCAATTGAAAACGATGTTCCAAGGCGCCCAGAAGCACGACCATTTGGTTGTCAGAATGAATGCTAAAATACTTTGCAATACAGCGTACGTGTGTGCTAGTTCGGTAGGTAAGAGATGGGGGTGGCTGTGGGCATGGTGGTGTGGGGTTTCTCAGAAATTTTTGAAAATGTTTTTGCTAAAAATGGGCACAATTTGATAGAACGACATTTTTTGTTCAAAATATTCCCTCTCCCAGATGAAAGCATGAAATATGTAGAAGGAGCCAGCAAGGGATGTGTGGACTGTGAAGGTAGGTAGGTAGGTAGGTATCGTATCCCCTAGATAGGCATGAAATCAATCAGTATCGGCTTTTTCCGAAATCACCCCCCATGGGGATATATTTGGTTTTGGCACTCTCATCAGAAGTGGGCAACCCAAACGCCAACACGTGCCCAACTCTGATTCTGATGGAACTCAATTTGTATCCCCAAATTATCCCCCATGATGCTATTTTCGGAAAGTCGTACAAATCCGTAAATAGTGCGCCAGAAACACAAATATTGATAATTCTTATCTTTCTGAATAGAAACGGTTAAAATTAACGCAATGTTGTATCATTATTCCCTCTACTGTGAGATTTTGTTGAGTTTTGCAACATTTCCAATGCAAAAAGAATGGTTGAGTCTGCTCTGCTACGTATTCGAGCCAAAAAATATAATTCGTTTTCTACGCAGAAACGTTCACCATCTCAAATTTGCAGCTGTTACTAAGACGTTTTAAAGGGGAAAATTGTCTACTTTTGTGTATGATGAGCAGACTAATATTGAATCCGAAAACAGCTCCATAGGGTGAATTCGGAAAGTCAACCCGAATTCAATTTGGGTGGGGGTGTTTTCGGAACAACCCGGTACATTCAAACCCGGATAAGTGCACATTCGGTGTATCAATTGTTTGAGCACACGCCAACATGAGAGCTCACACGCAGAACTGCGTAGCCTACTTGCGTACTAGTGTGTGCTCAAACAATTGATACACCGAATGTGCACTTATCCGGGTTCGACTGTACATGCAAATAGTAAGGACTTACCAACGCCTTCGTGCACTAACATTACGCGCATAATGCCTGATATGGCCAGTCCTAGGCCAACCAAAATGTCAGCAAACGCCAATCCGCCCATGATGATGTACTCTTTCTGCTGTCGCAGCATTCGTTGAAACAAAATCACAGAAACGATTGGAACGTTAAAGAAAAGCAACAGGAATCCTTCCGCCGCATTCATGTAGAGTGCAAAATCATTCAGCTCTACTGGTACACTCAAACTGCTTCCGTTAGTGGCCATGGTTTTCTGAAAATGTCTCATGCCGTAACTATTTTAATAGAGACACAGGCGCCTCTATTTTTCGATCCCCAAAAAATTTCAAATGTACCACATCGGGTTTCAATCTGGCTTCGTAATGTTGGAAAAAACTTCAGCAAAAATCAAAAGAAAATGGTGAAAACACTTTTCAATGATCAATACTCACAAATAACGCAAAATATTGCTTTTCCAGAGTTGAAATTCAAAGTAGGGGGTGCGCCTCTGTAGGAGACCGCGCTTCTATTGAAATAACTACGGTATACTTTGTTATTGAGCGCGTATTTTGCCGATTACTTGAAAGAATGATCAAGGGTCAAGGTCTACTTGTAGCTTCAAGAAAAAAATAAATAACGTGTGTCTTTTTGTAATTTTCATTCCTAAGTTTCATTTTGTTTCTAAAGAACGAAACCTGAATCCTAAATCTTCTTGGGGGGCTTGGAGCGAAACGAGCGAAACGAAAATCTTTTTTGGGGGATCGGAACGAAATAGGAACGAAAACAAATCTTTTTTTGTCCGGAAATTGGAAAGTTTCGCTCCGCGTTTGGTCCAGACCCCCCCCCCCAAGAAGATTTAAGTTTTAGGTTTCGTTTCTTAGAAACAAAATAAAACTTAGGAACCAAAATTAAAAACTTCGGAACCAAAATTACAAAAAGACAGCACTGCATGTGACAATGTGAACATACCGTAGGTATACCTTACAATAGGACAAGGAATTATGCGCGGTTAAGAAACGAGAATTTCATTTTAGATCTATTCGTTCAAATAAATCTGCTTCTTCTTATATCACCAAGTTCAATGTTGAAATGAGGACTGACTCAGATATGATCTTCGACGAAGCGAAGCCGCTTTACTTGGCTTAAAATTAAGTACGATTACCATAATATCACTTCGATAAATAGGTCGGAAGTACTCTCTGACGTATTTAGTGATCAAAATACACAGAGCTCAGATGAATGTACTGAGTGGCGGATTACATTTGGAATATTCCACTAATTCTACTCGGTTAAAAGTATCTTTCATTCGCTGTTTATGACAGTAATTGAATAGTACAAAGATTATTTTCGAATTTCTTTTGAGTCAGCAGAATTTATAAAAAATATGAGCCAATGTTTCAAAGTAAGGAAAATTTGTTCCTGAGGGAATTTATACTCTGTTATCCAAAAATGGAGTGCTCCTTGAAGAACATATGTTACGAGTTTAAGTCCAAAAATTTCGACTGAATATGCTAAGATGCTAAGCTAATGCTAAGATGCTAAGCTGAATATGCTAAGATGCTATGCTAATGCATATTCCCAATGCACCGTTTCTTTAAAAAAAGGCGTGCAGTCGATCTGCATCAATATTTCGCGTATGCAAGATCAAAGTGAAAGCAAAATTTCCATCTTTGATTTGACACTAAGAAAATTAACAACAATTATGTAGCCAGACCAAGAGAATGTATTCCCACATCCACCCCGCCCATAGAGATAAAACTCTACAAACAATTTTATTCAAATTTAAACTTATGCGTTTCAATTAATATGATGTGATTTTAGTGGGCGATCGCTCCAAACGCAAAAGCAATCTTTCTATCATCCACTTACCCGTCTGCTTCGAGCTGTCGGTAAATGGCTCTATGAACGCGAAGCGTTAGAAAATATACCTTAGAAGAGAAAATGAAGCAAAAGTCCAAAGTTCAGCTTGCTCGACATCCCTTCTCTGTATGATTTCGTGGAATTAGTTAACCTCCATCAATTTGAATGATTAGGAAAAGATGATTCCACTGTTTCAGTTTCATATTCAAACGCACTTCGAATAAAGCCCAAAACTAGCGTACACCATGAGCTTATCAATTCAAACACTATCAATGTTTCTCTATTTTTATTCAAAATACCGTAATCCGTTTATTATCATTCAAATTCAATACACAATAGAACAATTAATCCATCAAACAGGCGCATTTGCAATCGTTTAATGTGCTTTTTTATTCGTACAGTAGAACATTGTGCCCAATTGTTTGCCGGACCCAAGTTCAAAGTATCGCAGGAATCGATTATCCACGTTTTTTCGGAACAAGAGCTGCTAAATTTGCTCACATTTGACCGACTGACAGATCTGCTCCACTAATCGACGCTTTTTTTTCGCAATATTTCGCTCTTAGATCTGTTCGGTTACGCTCCAGTACACGTCGATGGTGGGCAGTTTCAGCTGCATCGATTCGAGAGCTCTCGCATCTGGTTCAACTGTTTCGCGCATTCGACTGATTAAAAGCAAGAATGAATACTTTTCTTCCAAAACATGGTCCACGAGTGAACACACAAATTAAATTGTACAACGTCCAGAATATAACTCATTTTTAAGGAAATCGAAAATGGGATACGGTAGAATTGAATTGAGTTTGTTGAAAACGGTATTGCCATTATTCACATGAGATCACTGCAGAATAAATGGGCATGGGAGAACCCACCATGGTTTTGGAGATGGTAAGCTTATACTCTCGTCACCTCGTGGCCGCCAAAGTCGACAGAAAGCTCAAAACTGTTCGAATGAAAAGCGCCGCTGATCGGCAGTCGTTTGATCACTTCGACATGATATTCCTCAGCGATCTGCTCGAAAACTTGAACAGCTTCGTCACCGCCAAGCACTTGCATTCCGCAGAATGAACGACGTGCTCAGACGCGACGACGTGCACTTCGACGCACATCAGGTGAACGCCGACGACTTCGACGCACGGAACGCCGACCGATTAGTCGTGGCTATGTCAGTTTCGCTTGATAAACATCATAACTTGTATAGAAATTTTTTTACGAAATGGTCTTTTCAACACCACAACGTGAACGAATCATATTGAAAACTGAGATCGGCAGGCTTCAAAAACAACAAGTCTAGTAGAGAATATCGGAAAATTGCATGAATCAAGCAAAACAATCGTTTTCCAATGAAACGATTTTCGCCGACAGTTCTTTTTCCTTGGAAAACAGTACAATACCGATTGTGTGAGAAGTACGAGCATGTTCGAGAATTTGCCATTTATCCCAAGCGTGGCTGAAGTCACACAAATTGCAGGAAAACATTTGTGGTTCATTCAAGTGAAAGAGTGTGTGCCCGCGTCTTGCCGATGGCCCCATGATCTTTTCACCACAAAGCTGAAATTTATAACTCAATTATTTACACAAACAAGCGTAGGAAACGTCTGAAAATTATGCACAGAACAGGTCTCCAAAACTTTTGGTTAATTAGTTTAAAACCACCAAAAAGTCAACGCTTTTTTTATCATTGTCTTCTGTAACTGGGTACATACTTATTATTATATTTTTCGCGGAAATAAGTATTCACCAAAAGGGCACTCCTTGCCTGTTCGATCTAGCCAGGTGTGGGTGGGGGAAGATGTTGGGTTATAGCTCATTTAGGGGCTACGTATTGCAACTAGCAACTCCCCTGCCGGGTTGCGGGATGCGTCCCCAAGCCCCCTCAAGATCTCACAAAGTGACACTATGTCTTCAACCATTTGGCATTTCACTCCGGCGGTCTCCTACGGCGGAGCATTTTTGACCTTACCCTCCTCATCCCCAGAAATCGTGTCAGACTATTTCTGAATAATACAGATAAATACGGTAAGCTAATACAGAACAGACAAACCGGAAACCGCGGGATGGTCATAAACAAATCTTAAAACCTCGCTCAATTTAATAAGGGAATGAATCGATATACAGGGTGGGCCAAACGAAAAGTGCAAATTTTGTTTGAACCGCTGCAGTTTCACTAGTCCTTACCGGATCAAGCTGAAATTTGGTACACATACGCCCAAGACATAAACTTAAAAGTGATAACATTTTCACGCTGATTGGTTACAACTAGTTCAATGCAAAATACTATCATCAGTGGCACCAAGTACTAAAAAGGTTGAACAATAATGATGCATCTGACAATAATTTGCACAATACTAGTTTAATGCAACCAACAAATGTAACACTTTTATCACTTTTAAGTTAGTGCCTTCGGCATATGTGTACCAAATTGCAGTTTGATCTGATGAAACTTAGTGAAACAACAGCGATTCAAACATTTGCACTTTTCGTTGGCCCACCCTGTACATATAGAACGGATAGGTGTTTACGAAATGAATTCACACAATAACATCATTGATTTTGTTAACTAACATGGCATTTTAATCTGCGCAGCTTGACCGCAGAAGGTTTTGTTACTTTCGGCTTCCTTGGCCGATTGTGCAGTTTCGGTTTAAGATGATCGTTAAAACGAACGAAATTTTCAGCAAATAACTGCTGGAAATTGTCCACAAACTGATGGGTAATGTCAATGACACTCTCTCTGTCCAAATCGTGAACATCGCGAACATGTCGCTTTGCATTGAACAGAACAGTGAATTTCGTGTCGCAAGCGGGACAAGCAAAACCCGGCTGGTTCAAATGATAAATGCGAAAATGTGCTTCAGCGTTATGAAGCAGCATTGTCTTCTGACATTTCAGGCACCTTGACAGGGCTTCCTTCCGCTTAGCGGCAGCATCCGGTTTTCTGAAAGTCTTTTCAGCACGGATTTTGCCGTGTAATGAAGTGGAGTGGTCAATCTCCGATTCGGGCGTATATTTCAATGTCCATTTTGTGGCAGGCGCTTTTTTCTTCTTTGAAGTTCGCCGCGTATTTTTTGATGAAATTTTCGGCACTGCGCGGTTTCGCAGAGTCATTTTGTCCGCTTTTTCATCAACGGCGACGTCCAAAGCAGAAATATCGGTACTTCTGTCGATGTAATCTTCGTCATCTTCAACACTGTCCGTTGGCTGGTAATCAAATAGTGTAAAATCATCCCTATCGTCAGCTTCTTCTTCTCTTTCCATACTAACTTCGATTATCGGACAATAATTTCAGACAAATAACACGTTGTGTTTTTGGAGAAATTCAAATTTGAGTTGAAAATCAAAGGATGTTCTCTTTGCCATGGCTTATTGATTACGGTACCACCTCATTCAGGTCTTCTAACTACAAGACAACTAACAGAACAAGATGGAACAAACATTCGATGTCAAGTCAAAGCGGGTTTTTGAAACAATTTGTTGAAATATAGATCATATTCTCCGCGTATTTCGTTTGAATATTCCGACAGTGGTTTTCTGTTTTTGAACGATTCTCAAGTCCGAAACAGGATGATAACGATAAAAAGGAGGTGATACCACTACAAACAATCACTGAAGTCACAACACATTTCTTGGAAGAAATCAATTGAAGATGCACTTAAGGGCTGTGCAGACTTCCATCGCGACGATTTGCTCGGGACGAATAGCCACCAATTACCAAGAATAAGTATTGTGTGATCATGAACACATAATTCATTCTTGGTAATTGGTCGCAGTTCGTCCCGAGCAAATCGTCACGATGGAAGTCTGCACAGCCCTTTAGAGACAGCGAGAAACGTAAATTATTGTTCAGTGCTTTTTACTAAACGAAGTCTGTGAACTTAGTCGGTAAAATGTTCTCTGTTGAACGTCATCAATGATTTTGTATCAGCAAAGTGATCAGCAAACGTCACTAGAAGAACAGTAATGCAAATGCTGCCGACCTTGATATGGTTGATGAACGCCGAACGAGACTGCAGTGCCTGCAACGGAATGGAAACCACCTAATCCACGTCAGAATTACGAAGGAATTTTAGTCCTTAAATCGTCAACGACGTTTTGCTGACTACCGGATCTTCAACTACGGTTGACCTTGTCATGGTTGATCAACAACCTCTGATTGCGATACCTGTAGCGCAACATTAACCACTCGACAAACGGCAGGTCGGCGAACATCGTTAACAACAATTTACTGTACTCGTTTGCACCCGAGAATTCATGAATTTTCGGTCTCAAATTTTGATCTTTCTTCGAGCGGATAACTCTCCCAGTTTTACCGCACGTTGAAGTATTTCTACAAGTTCGAACATAAAAGAGAATAAACAGTTTCTTGAATAAAATTCCTTCGTAGACCTGACCTGACTTAGATCAGGTGGTTTCCATTCTGCTGCGGGCACTGCAATCATGCTTGACGTTGATCAACCGTAACAAGGGCGACAGAAATGTGCACTACTTTTTCTATTGACATTTGCAACATGGCATCTTTTTCTTCTGTTGACATTTTCATACAGATTAAAAATGATATTTGTTCAAGAAGATCATTTGCCCGATTAACTGTCAAACTTATTTAATTTTGTTCAACAGGCGTAAATGTGAAGCAAATCGTTGTCAAAAACGTGATTCCATTTGCAAAATCACCGATTATCAATTAATTTCTCTCTCTACTGTGCATTTTCCAAAGATTTTTTGCCAAATAATGGACAATGAATTCAGTGATTTTAAGTAACGTAGATGTATTCGAGTGATCCAGAAACCAATTAGCGTATTTATAACAATAGTAGTACAGTACTACTATTATTTCAACCTCCCTCGACCCTGTACTACTATTTATGCGTGTACTACTCTTTTTTGCGTGTACTACTTCTATTTCAATATCCTCATGAGCAAACTTAAGCATCACAGAAGTAGATAATATGGTAAAATTGCAAACAAGAGTCAAATCATTCACTTTTAAGGGTGTTTTGGCTGAAATCTGTCATAAAAACGCTTAATGTAATTTTCCATTGATTTCTGTGTCACTGCCCTGCCTCAAGATTGATGTTTTGTTGAGTGACAACAGTAGTACATCATGTAAAAAAATAGTACATGTACTACTTTTTTTGCGTGTACTACTATTGTAATCGGTAATCGTTTCCTTTATTGTCAGAACATTGTCACACTGAAGTGTTCCACTGTTTTCATTTCATTAAATGCCAAAACAATGTGATATAACATTCAGATTGAGCAAAAAAATACTATACATAACAACAAGATGAAATTTTATCAACCAAGAAGTCCAAGAATACCACCACCACCGCCCAGGCCCCCAAATCCGCCCTGATTACCCCATCCTTGATTCCCCCAACCACCATAGCCCCTATTTCCTCCCCAGCCACCTCCATAGCCACCTCGGTTACCCCAGCCACCTCCCTGATTTCCCCAGCCACCTTGGTTTCCCCAGCCACCTCTCTGATTTCCCCAGCCACCTCTCTGATTTCCCCAGCCACCTCCCTGATTTCCCCAGCCTCCACCCCACTGCTGTCGCTTTTCTCGAATCGCGGCTTTGGCGTCAGCAGTCATGAATGTCACACCGATGAGCAGCAGTAGAACGGCAATAGTGGATGACTTCATCTTCTATTGTTCCTTTCTTGTGTCCGCAAAGGATTTTCTTGGTCCCTTCCAAACGCGATGAGGCTGTCCAGCAAAACTTTTCGAACAAAAATCCAGGCAAAGAGATATCACAGATACAGTACTGTTGCCGTTCAATCTGACACTTGCAACAGACCAGACGCGAAGGAAGAAGTGAACGTTTTCCGGTTAGTTAAATGCCATTCATGGTCTTCGCCTGCTCTTTTACATTTATTTCGCGAGTGGGTGGAATAACAAGTCAGAAAATCGTTATCATCGTCAAATCTCTGCGTTGCACTGCCGCTCCTTCATTCCATCGGTAGGCGGATAGCTGAGGAGATGCGAAATTAAGCGTTCTTACGAATAGCCAACTGTTCACAATATAATCAGTTGTCAAAAACGATCTTTTAGCCGTCAAGATGATCCGCATATGAATTGCAATGAGTCTTATTTTAATCGAATGTCAATTCAAATCGAAAAACAACAATCAGCAGAATAGTGACAGCAGCAAAGCATAAGGCAAACGAACGATCAGCAAATAACCGAACTAAACAGAAAAAGATTTCAGCATTAATATTGAGATGAACGAAAACATCAAATTCAAAGTGTGCAATGTTGATGATTTCTTATGGACGAAGAATGAAGCCAGCCCTTTGAAAGGTATAAATAGTAACCAGGGCTTTGGACTCGATTCTTTACGTCGTCACCAAGCATTTCTCGAACGGCTAGTTGCACCTTTAAATCGTTTGCGTGAAAATGCAAAAATATTGCTACACACAAACGAAAAAAATAAAAGGGACATTAAATCTTGATACCGTATACGATAGAAGCTGCGGTGTTTATTTCTTCCGTTGACTTGAAATCTTGAGTTTATTTTTACAAGTTCCAGTTAATTAATATTTTTAATAAGATGAGCTTTTCTGATAACCAACTTAGTTTAGCTCTTCGCCCAAAAGTTCAGCGCCATTGCATTATTCTCTTTTGTGGGGGCATGCTGCCCCCACTCCCCCTTCCACTAAGCCTAATTCGAACAATGCGAATAAACATTTAAAAAATTTGATTTTCATCGTGTGTCAGACAGTAATTGCGTTGTGCTTTGGTTTGTTTGATTATCCTGTAATTGGGTCGCCAGGAGAGGATTGTTTTGCTTTGTGTCTTATCGCCAAAATACTGGGCGATCTGATTTCACCAATAATCGCCGAGAATAAGATTATGAAGGAGCAGCTCATCACACTCACTAGCAACCTCCGCATATTCATGGTGAGCAATACATGATCGAAGAAAACAGTAGTGGGGGTGGCGGCGGGGCGAATTTAAACCTGCCAACCTACGAAGCTACGTTCAACTCTGTGTATATTGATTTCGATTAAGAAATAATACCACAGCGTACAATAGGGTGGTGCAGCGTCTCCTTGATAAATTGTGTCGGGCTTCCATCCACAGATTTTTTGGTTTGTTCCAATCTTTTTCAATGTCCGTAGTTCGTACAAAAGTTCCCTTGAAATTTTTTTCGGGCCCTGCAGAAACCAAAACCCCCAAAAGAAAAGCATGTGACGCTTACAATACAAAGACACTGCTAATCAAAACGCTTACAATTACGATAAATTGTTGTTAGTACACAAAATAAAATCAGCACAAATAACAAAACATAATGCACACGATTGAATATATTTTTAACAACATATTACATTTAGACCTAAGAGCTGTATATTTTTGTTTGGTGATGTCGAAACAAGGGCATCAAAAAAATAACACCAATACGTGATGTGAGACGTATTTTCAAAGGAAAATTTTCATATGGCACTCAGTTCACAAAGTATAACAAATTCTAGAATACAGTCCAAAAACAAACCAGAAACTTTCACTAAGGCGGTTTGGAAGCTTTCTACGCTGGCTTGTGTATAATCACAAACATCCTTTGAAATTATAGACTTGTTGACCTCTACCAATTTTCCCGTAAATTCCTGTAAAATTGCCCAACGTTCAGCTTGGTCATTCTCGCTTAAATCAGTCCAAAGTCGAATAAGGAATTTTGGCAAGTTGGTTCTCATCGGCAACGAGAACTCTTTAATGCGTTGGTGTATTTTAGGCTCGGTGAGCATAACTCGACAAATAAAATCATTATTCGAAATCATATGTAAACATTCGAAGAGAGTATTACATTTGTACAACTCTGCGATATATTTCGTTTCTGACGGTAATACCTTTTGCATGACAATTGCAAGTTCGACAGTTTCGAAGATATCATCGATGAAGCGTTGAAATTCCAGCGGTAAATAGTTGTGAATAATCGATGCTAATAGTGCGTCGCGTTTAATACAATGGCTATCTTGTTCACCAAGCTCCTCGCCCGTGCGTCGCACAACTTCAAGAAAGCTTCGAAATGTGAGCTGATGCACAGGACGCGGAAGGGAGGAAAATTTTTCATCTATTTTTTGTTGCGTTACCATATAATCTCTTTCGATAATTATAAGACGGGCCATGCAACGTGAAGAAGAAATGATCATGAACGACTCTTCTAAATCAGTGAAATATAATGACACCATGATTACGAAGGGCCACTCGAAGGACAACGTATTTTCAAATGAAGATACGGCGATAAGATCAGGATTAACCTGCTGTTCTTCAATTGATCCGCAGACAATACTCTGCGCTGACAAAAAGCTTGCGATTTTAACGCAGGATAAACCATCGGGCGCGATCACGCAGATATGCTTCGGAAGCAAATTTTTGTTTTTCCTTGCTCCGACATTGTGACTCGCGTCGTTTATCCCAGGAATATATGTTACTAGTGCTTCATAAACAGCTTGCAGAGCGTCTTTGACACGCGTAACGCTGTATCGATCTACGTTTTGGCCGGTAATACTATGGCCCATGCGAAACTGGATCTCAGCTGGCATGGGCGGAAATTCTTTTTTCCATTCGTTGAAAATGATATTTGTATTCCGAATCACAGTGTTCATGAAAAAATAGCGATAATCGGTAAATTCAATATCGGCGAGTGATTTTTCAATATTCGAAAATTGCCAAGGTTTTCGAAATCCGGTTAGCGCGACGATTGTTAACCCAGACGCATGCATACGGTCTTGGAGCAATGACTTCAGACTTGAATTCAGTTCCGCTTCATCGACGAAAACATCGTCTTCCATTTCGACCCTCCAGTCCGGAGTGACGACGGGAAAGCGAATAAGAGTAGAAGCGTTTCTCTCGAAGAATTTGTGAAATTTCATTGTAAGTGCCTTATGGGATAGAAGAATGCGTACTTTTCCAGTCCCTTTCGCTGTCGCAGCTTTCATTGCCTTGTGGAAAATGATTAAGGTTTTGCCTGTTCCAGGTGGTCCACCGATTATTTGCCGCTGATCCGTGCAATCGATTATTGCTTGCTGCTCATCTGTTAAAAATACGTTCTCATCGTCATTGATTGTAATATCATTCTTCTCGAAAGATTGACCGAAAACCTTTTTGTGAACTGATAGCGCGTTGAAGCCTGCTGATATTAAATCAACTGAACGATATCCAGCTACTGCACATGAGAAGTTTTTCAGTGCTTCTAGTGAAACGAAGCTCTCTTTTGCGATATTCATAAGCATTTCTTTCATGCCTTCGGGATTGGTGATCAGCGACGAATCGATGAAATGTAAATTCATGTCATCTTTTGAATCCAGCTGCTGAACGTTCGAAAATGGAAAGCAAGCGATACAATGAATCGTGGGATCTGACGTTGTATTTGTCAAGTTTTTAAACAGAGTTGGAATTTGAATACTCGCTCTTTCCAGTTGTTTAATCGCTTTTTTGAAAGCCGGTGCTTCACGGAAAAGAATATCTTTTTCAGAGCCTTTCACTTCGATGGCGAAAATTCCAAGCGCACTGTGGATGAATAAGAAGTCGATTTCAATTGCAGTAATCTTCCACTGCTTGAATTTTCTTTCTATGCGATGCAATCTACCGTATTCGTTTGTGTCAAATCCGTGGACAAGCACTCCGCCAATTTTCAGTTTTCGAAAACTGTTCAGAAACAAGTCCTCTGCATTTTGCCCGACAAAATGACTTCGCTTCTCAGCGAAACGTTCAGCATTGAAACCAGTCGCATTCGTGTCGCTCGGTCCATAATAGCGATTGTGTGTCAGGTCTAGACACGCTGGAATGCACACTGTTTCTTTTTGACAAGAATCGCTGAACCAATCGGGATAGAACTGGTTCATCGCCTCCATCGACAGCGCCAAGAATTTCTTCTTTTCTTCGGAAGGTTGTGATTCGATTTCAACACTATTTATCAGTTTCCGTATATTTGTTTTTTGTATGCAAAGATGTTGCGATGTGAGCAGATGCCAAGCAAATTCCGATCGAGGCTGATCGAGTCCTGGTTTGAGATCAGCTTTAAGAGAAATGTGAGAACTACCTCTTCGTTGCTGGAGCCATTCCTTTTCTTCGAAGGTCAATGTATTTATGCCGTCAACGAAAATAACCCAATCATTTTTAATCATTCCTATGTCGGGAAATCCGGTTTTAAGAAGTATAATATTTTTTGAATTAAAAGATTCGCCAAATGCTTCGAAACAGGCTTCAATGTAATTCTTTCTTAATTTTTCGTCGACAACATGAATAAAGACATTGTTCCTCTCCAGCGACGAATTTATGCATTTAAGCGCTTTTATTATCATAAGTTTCGACTGTTCCTCTTGGTTCGGTCCGGAAATTATTTGAACTTTCTCTTGTGAATGGTAGACGGTCAATTCATAAAGATTGAGGAAAGTTTTGATGACGGAATTGACCGAATTTGGTTGGTAATCGTGAATTTGCTTCTTGCAGTGCGGCTCAACGCATTGGCCTCCAAGCACGAACATTCGACAATCACGCGTGACAATCAATTGTCCATTAGAAACCGCGTGTTCGGAAACTCTGAAATATTTCTTCATGCAATTTAAGTCCAAGTCCAATTCCCAAAATTCAGCCGATTTTGTGTCATCGAAAATATAAAAAATAAGCTGATTTTCGAACAAGTAAGGTGGCAACCATGTTCCAGTTGGAGGAGAATTGTCGTACTTGTCACGTGAAGTAAAGCGGGGATATACTCTAATTTCAGTCAAATTAGTGAAGGGCAATTGAATTATTTGATCGTTTGTGTCGTTACTGAAGTTCAGGAAAACAATTGACTGATTTGTAATGTACGGCATGAACCAATGGCCATCGATAACGATACCGTCTACGATTAATTCCATTTTCATGTCTCCGCAATTACCAACGTTTACCGCTACCAAATGTAACCAGGTCTGGGGAGGTTGTTTATTTTTTGTGTGAATGTTGAGACGATAAGCAATCCAATAATAGTGATTATTTTCGTCTTCAATTAGACTGAATCTCCACTCCCAGTCTCTCATGTCAGTTATCGATTCTTCGATTTTGTTCCAGTTCAACTGTTGTTGTAGACAAGCAGGAGTAATCGACAAAGGGGCTTCAGAAACGACTTGGAAAGTAGCCATAAAACAATCGTCAACGTTTCGGTCGTAAATCGCTGACAGAATGAACGTTTTCTTTAGTTTTGTTTGAACAGAGCGCATTGCAAGACATTGTACAGTGAGGTCAATAAATTTTCCACCAATCGATAGTTTCATAAATTTGAACAGTTCAACGAAACATTCTGGCACTTTGCTTTCATGATATAAATCTACCAGCAAAATACGATCAGTTGTTTCATCGTAAACAAACACCGATGTGTGATTTGGATGTAAGAAAAAGCGCTTTCTAACACCAGCACTTGCTGCACTGGATGACTTGATTTCTTGAACTTTCTGTAAAAATTATAATTATCGATTTTTAATTGCTCATATTGCGCTTGAGAGAATGATATCATTTTTCTAGAAGATAGAAAGTTTTGGTAGACAGCCTTTCGAAAATTTTTCTAAAAGAGATGTGTTACCCCAACAAACGGTCAAAAGAGTCAATGTTAGGGCAAGGCCTAATACATGCACGAAGCTAGAGACCAGAAACTGGGGGGGGGGGCAGCCAACAGCTTTCCAAAGGGAAGACCCATATCATTTATTTCGGACCTCCAAAAAGGGGGGCAAACCACAAATCTAGGGGAGGGGCATTGCCACCCGCGCCTCCCTCTAACCTCGCCCCTGGCCTGATAACTGTTTAGCTGGCCTGATAACTGTTCAGGAATTGGGCAGAGTCCCATAGGCTGGCAAGTCCAGTCGGCTGATTGTGCGCAAATTTTTTTTGGGGCGGGGCGGTTTTTTAAAAAAGGTTACCGATTTTCGGAAACCCCATTCTATCCAGTGTTTGCCCAAAAAAAATTTCCCCCAGATTTTTTAGGTCCCAGTTGTAATCCTGGTTGAAGGGGAGCGCACCCGCCACGCACCCCTCGTGCCCACCTATGCAGGGTTCGTTGGCATAATTTCGAAAATACTAAAAATATTGTGAGAATCAATACATAGATCTTTGGCTCGAATAGCACTAAGTCTCACAATCTATGGTTTCGGGGCTCTGTGGGCTCCTGGACCTTCACTAGCTCATCCATCATCATCCATCTGAGCTACAGTATTTACGATATTATGTATGTAGCACAGATGCCTAATTTTCTTAAAATAAGGCACACTCGGTAATCACACAATTCGCTAACCCAGCGGTCTACTGTACAGTAGATTAATAGTCACATACAGTCAATAATTGTACATTCTCGTATCGTGGATGAAGGATGGGGAACGAGCTGTAAGATTACCGGCACGCTCACTCGTGGCGTAGTCGGTAGTGTATAGGTATCGTAGATAACCGAACAGAACCTTCAGGGGCTATAATATTTCGAATGCGACCACCGCTCTTAATTAGCCAAAAAGGTAAGGGTCAGGGGCCAGGGGGGACCCAGCCCCCTAGTTTTCGGGCGCACGAAAAAAATGATAAGGGTCCCCCTGTGAAAGTTTTTGATTTGCCCCCCTGGGGAGGCATCTGGCCCCCCCCCCAGTTTTTGGTTCTAGCTACGCGTCTGGTAAGGGTCCTTGTGTTTTTGGTCCAGAGGGGGTTTATTTGAAAGAGGGGCTCTTTTTGAAAGGGGGCTCTGTTCTTTTCGTTCATTTACGGTATACTGTGAAATACCGAGGTGGGAAACATGGACCTCCAGGGGCTTATGGATACTTTACATTTTGGGTTCCCTTGGGCAAAAAATGTAAAAGATATTCGAAGTACAGCGTTTTTTGGTCAAAAAAATAACGAACCGATAACTTTCTTTCAGTACTGCTGTTTAAGAGCCAAGATTCTCAAATATTTCAGACGCCTCGACGTCCGGGGGCTAACGCCCGGCTATCCACCAAGCCAGCAGATCTAAGATTTCCCCTCTTTGGGTGTGCATCCCCAAAGACTCCAAACTCAGAGGGAAACTGAATAGGAATGCGGCAGTTATGACTATTTGCCACGTATTTGCAGTTTTTTGAACATGTACAAGTAGGGTTTGAGCGGTTTGGGGATACATACAATAAAGTAGAAATTTTTTGTTCTAATACCCTCCCCAGTCCCCAGTCGGTCGACTCGCCTATATCAATAGGTAAGTGATTTTCTATTACATTTTGTTGTTGTTTTCTGCTTCTTTCTGTTTCTTCACCATAACTGTTTGTTTGCAAATACATAGTAATGTCGAAAAAGCAAAGGTGTGCTTTTTCTGTGCTGCACTCTATGGTGTTCGCACAGAATCCGTGAAGCGTTAATGCGCCTTCGCAGGATACGGATAAGAAAGGCCACTCGACAATTACGTTTTTCTGAAATCCATAGCATCGGATCCAACTGGATTGATTCAAATTTAAAGCCCATATTTCGCCGATATCTTCCATAAAATTCGTTTCGTTTTTCTCAAAAACATAGAAAAAAACCAGGTCTGCCTTAAAGCAAGGTGCAGAAAAAGTGCCCACTGGCCATTTTATGCTGAGCGTTGATAGCGTAATCTGATGATTTTCGCTGTCATTCGTTGTGTTATTAATCCGAACGCAGAGCATTTTGCTTTTCTGCCCGTTCAACGGAAAGAAGCAAATTTCGTCATTGAAAATAAACGGCATATGCCAATGATCTTCAATAGTCTTGTTGTTTACCAGAACTTCTGAATGAATTTTCCCAAACTTATCGACATTTTTTATTTGAACGACATGAAAGAATGTCGTTTTGGGGGTTTGTTCGTTGCGACCGCACATGACGCAATACAAATTACCGTTTTTGTCTTCGATCGTATACGCAAGCATGGATTCGACGGACGTTATTACACCAAGATAATGTTCATCTAATATCAAAACTGAATATTCTGGCTTTTGCAAATTAAACGAGCACAAGAAATACTTGGCCGTTTCCGTTTCTTGAACGATTGATAAAACGAACGATCGCGATTCGTCGTCATCATCGATGGAATGAAATCGAGACCAGCTTTCCGCTTCTTTGATTATTCGAAACGACTCCCATGCAAAACGTTCAGCGAGCAGAGTTTTCAAATCGATCGAAGCGAATTGGTTGTTGAGCAGGTCGAACATCACCGCCTTTACCGCGTGCGGTGTGCATTGCAAGCAAAAACTGACCGACGAAGAAGTATTCACCACCAAATGTGCGCTACGTAAATGAGGAAATGTACCAATAGATGCCTTCATCTTGCCGCAAACATTACTATCGTGCTCGTCGACAAGTTTTGACGTTTTCTTCAGTTGATCTGCTTCTGTTAGCACTAAAAATTAGCATTGTTTACGACTAATCGTCAAAAGGCGCACAGATTGTCTTTGGGTGGAACATGGTGGGTAAGTACTGATACAAGATATCAGATTCGAAATTTATTGTACAAAATATCGGTAAAATCTCATATGCAATTTGTGCCATGAGGATCCAATAAAGGAAAAAGGTTCCCACTATTGTTCCTACGTTCCCTTGCCTTAACAGCAAAAAATATCATGTTGCTCGTGATCGTGTGCACGATTGATCGTGTGCAAATACTAACAATTGATGATGCTCGCAGCGTCCTTTCGGTCAGATTCAGCGATTAACATCGCAACACCATTCATGTCAGCATCGGGGAACAATTGGCATACTTGTATGAGAGTTGATCTTTCCTCATCGGTGCAAAGAAAATCAGTCGCATTAATATTATTTGGCTCTGATAATTTTGATGACGATGATTTTTGCTGCTCCTTGATGAGAGCCGAACTTCCGACTCGATTAGGTCCTGGGAGGTCCTGTAAAATGCAAAAAATTAAAACTATGTGAAATCTAATGAGAAATATGCGCTCGTACAGTAAACTGTAATACGTGTGGCAAATAATTGCCTTTACCACCATCCTCTCTCTAGCATGTTGCTAGCATCGAACTCAGTTATACCAATGCGAGCAATAGTTGGCTAGATTCAATTTTCAATTATTATATTCGTGATAAATTATTAAATTTCTTGCACACGAGTTCGGGTTACACGTGCGCTGAGGTGGGTCCTTTGTCCGCTAAAACATACAAAATTCATGAAAATTTATTTTCAATACCAAACCAGTGCACACCTTCAATTCCATTCAGTTCATACGCTGTCCGAAATTTGCGTTATACTATTACTGTCACAAAACAATTTTAAAAAATATCTTAATACGTACCTTCAAAACGTTCACAATTCTTTCACATTCTTTGTCCAAATCTTTGGCGATTGATAGCCTGGCCAATATCGTTTCAAAATCTGCATTTGGATAATCCAAACGTATTTGTTCCGCTTTCCGCAGTACCGTTTTGTCTCTGCTGGAATCCATTTCTATTTTGGCGCTTGTTTATAACTGCAACGAAACACACAACTGCTATTTTCATGACAGATAATCAAATGATTACAGTGTAGAAGTAAAATCAAAGTTACTCACAATTTACCGTTCGGCATCACTGATATTTATCGCATGATTTTACGATTTCTTGAAAATCGGCAAAATCAGCTTAGACTAGATGTTAAGAATTGTTGATAAGAATACGGTTATAAGGTGTGCGAAATTTGATCACACTTAATATTATAATCGAAAACACAAAAGTATGCTTTATACTATACAGGGTGACAACAAAGTTCTTGCACAACTTTTATTTACAACTTTTGAACGAGTTGACAAAATGATGTGAAATTTGAAACACTTATTCTTCAAGATTTTTCCTACAGCTGTGCAAAAATTCACTTTCTATCTTCGCTTCCAGCAAAAATGAAATGTCTGAGTAAACGAGACTTGATATCTCAAAAACTCGCAGGTCACTTTGTGAATGAGGTGTAATTTTGCGAAAGCCCATACGATTTCGCATACTTTTCTTGCGAAAGATAATCTGGAATGCCACCTATCAAATGCTGAAGATCACTTGAAGATCGATCTGACATTCGATGAGTTACAGTTTCGTGAATTGGAGGCAATTCAGCAGTTTTACCGAAAATTGGCTGAATTTCACCTGTTTGTTCACTGAGCAATCAAACGAAAACGAACTTCTCCACTCATATGGACGAAAATTTATGAATTTGCTGTCATCGCCTTCATCAGTATCACTAATTCGCGCCAATCTCGCTTAGTTTTTGACCGAACTGGCCGTTCTTAGTATCATTCAATAGAAAATAGCACTAGCTATCTACTGCGCTCTAATTTGAGATACGCTGAAATATTTTTGTATCCTATTGATATAAAAGAAGTTGTGCAAGAACTTTTTTGCCACCCTGTAGATGCGTCGGTCCAGCCTGGAATCGATCCCGGTCCAGGAATTGATTCAGCCAATTTGCATTTAATCGGCTCCGGTCCAACAAAAATGATAGGTTCAAAATCGATTTCGAAGCCCGATTTTGCAAACTTATTCGCGGAAGTCGGATTTCAGGATGAAATTTTGAATTTTAATGAGTCGTGGGATTACGGTAGCACGAGACTTAATGCTGGCATGCGGCCAACTCATAAGTACTTCGATGTGTCATACCACATTTGTGCGGAAACTACCTCTGTTTTCATTTAGCAATCAAACTTGAAAATTGAGAGGGGTGTGCCTAAACTTTTGGCCGCCACTGTATTTGCTTAACCTGGTTATCATACCCAAAAATAAATCATTCTAAGCTTATTGTAGGTTATTTCGACAACCGTTAAAAATAACTTAAACGAGACCAGCGAATTTGGACCTCGTCGACTAGAAGAGAAAGAAAGAGCTCCGTCGGCCAGTTGGCAGACGACAAAAGTCAACGCAATTGTAAAGAGATGTTAAACAAAACAAGAGTGTCTAGACGTTCCCGTTCGTCATGTGCCTGGGCGTTGCTTATCTGCATAAGTTATTGTGGGTATGCGCCAAGAAGCAAACGCGCAACGCGAGCTACAGTGCTGTCGCCGATAATCATGCATCAAACATATAGCTGCCTGTTTGTTTTTGCTCACCCATGCATCAGTGGCGTGCGCAGGATCGACCAACCAGGGGGCGTCTTGAGTTTAATTTTTTTCTGTACTTCTGAAACTGGTAAGATATCATTAAAAACTTTGGAGCTTGCAGTGTCGTCGGATCATAGTGGATCACAACAATTACATGTACCGTATTTTCAGAAATATTAGGTTGGCAAGAAAGTCCTGCGACACTTTTTAAACGGTTCGCTCTGAGAGCTTGTTCTCCGCGAATACTCAATTGTTTGAGCTGAATCTAAACTTTTTGGATAGAGCAGGATATGAGCTACAACATATGTAAAAATGATAACATTTAATGC